>JAAALK010000283.1:3992062-4183063 GCA_019279435.1 Zizania palustris | reverse complement strand
ACCGACCAAGTCAAGCCTAGGCCAAATTGGACCATCAGAAGCTTAAGACATTGGTCTCGGCATACACTATACTGTCCTAGTTCATACCAAAGTGCTATGGTAAGCAATCCAGAACAATATAATGCGACAAAGCAAACCCACTTGGATCTTTTCGATTTAAGCATAAAAAGGAATGGAATTTCATGCATTTTTGAGTTTTAGCATTTGATAGCACATTTTCCATGTTAAAGCATAAAGATGTCCAAGTTGCATATCTGCATCTATGTGATGAACTGGGCTACAAGGCATGTAAACAGATAGCAAAAACACTCAGCCTACGCATGCTAGTTACCAGAAGCATGTGATCATTTTTCAAGTTGAAAGCGTAAAAGCCATGCACATGACAGATATCAGGTATATCAAGTGAACTGAATCAAAGCATGATCATCGACATGTAAACAAAAGCATGTACCCCGCTAGACTAAGTAAAGCAGTTCAATCATATAACAGAAGCATCTCTAAAGTGTGATACGTGAATATGCAAGATATGAACACACACAAAAGGACTCAAGAGAAGAGTAAAGAAGAAAGAAAACTGACGCAAAATATCCTAGAAAGGATACACAACACCCAAATCCCCTCGTAAACGCTCAAAGGTAGATTGATCTAGGGGTTTGGTGAAAATGTCAGCCAACTGATGATGGGTATCAACATGAATAAGGTCAATGACTCCTTTCTCATATTGATCCCGTAAGAAGTGAAAGCGCACATCAATATGTTTGGTTTTTGAATGAAGACACGGGTTTTTCCCTACACTAATAGCACTAGTGCTATCGCAAAACAATGGAACCCTGGTAGGAAAGAATAACCCAAAGTCTCGTAGAGTGGAAATCATCCAAACCATCTGTGAGCAGCAGCTAGCAGCAGCTACATACTCAGCCTCTGTGGTCGAAAGAGCAACTCCAGATTGCTTTCGAGAAGACCAAGATACAAGGGAAGAACCAAGAAACTGGCAAGTACCGGAAGTCGACTTGCGATCCAACCGGCACCCACCAAAGTCAGCGTCCGAAAAGCCAGATAAATCAAGAGATGATGATGCTGAATAATAAAGACCAAGATCAGGCGCATAGGTGAGATACCTGAAAATGCGCTTGACAGCCTGCCGGTGAGACGCGCGTGGTGAAGACTGAAAACGCGCGCAAAGTCCCACGGCGAACTGTATGTTTGGTCTTGTTGCTGTCAAGTACAGCAGCGAACCGATCATCCCTCGAAATTCTCTCTCATTGACCTTGACACCGCTCTCGTCCTTGTCCAAACCACCAGAAGTACCCATCGGGGTCATCTGCGGCTTCAATTCACCACCAAAGTCAAATTTCTTAAGCATGTCACGAGTATACTTACCTTGGTGGATGAAGGTGCCGTCCTTGGTCTGCTTGATCTGGAGCCCTAAAAAGTACTTAAGCTCACCCATGAGGCTCATCTCAAACTCACTGTGCATCTGCTCAGAAAACTTGGACACAAGAGAATCAGTAGTACCGCCAAAGATAATATCGTCCACGTAAATCTGAGCAACTAAAAAATCTGAAGCATCTCTGAGCAAGAAAAGAGTTTTGTCCACAGAACCCATCACAAAGCCCTTCCCCAACAAAAATTGCTTCAACCGGTCATACCAAGCCCTGGGGGCTTGCTTCAACCCGTATAAAGCTTTATGCAACTTAAAAACATGTCGAGGAAACTTGGGGTTCTCAAAACCGGGGGGTTGCCTAACATATACCTCCTCCTCTATGAACCCGTTCAGAAAAGCACTCTTAACGTCCATTTGAAAAAGCTTAAAACCCTTTGAAACGGCAAAAGCTAGAAGAATACGAATGGACTCAAGACGGGCCACAGGAGCGAAGGTTTCTTCAAAGTCAATACCTTCCTTCTGGCAATAACCCTGGGCGACTAGTCGAGCCTTGTTGCGCACCACAACCCCATCTTCACCTTGTTTGTTCTTGAATACCCACTTGGTGCCTATGGGGTTGCATCCTGGTGGCGGCTCCACTAATGTCCAAACCCGATTGCGGACAAAATTCTCAAGCTCTTCTTGCATGGCATTAATCCAATTAGAATCAGAGAGAGCATGAGAAATGTCTCTGGGCTCAAAAGATGCAACAAATGCAGATTCAGCAAACACAGCGAGAGAGGCAGAAGAACGCAAAGTCCTTTCAGTTAAATCACCAATGATGAGCTCTGAGGGGTGGTCACGCTGAACTGCTCGGGTTCCCTGGTGATCTGAAGTCACCTCACCGGAGTCAGCAGCTGGCAACTCTGGACTCGACTGAGGGGGCTCGATCGAAGTGGAAGAAGTGATCAGAGGTCCGCCCTCATCATCAGTCGAAGTCACAGAAGGTGTGGGCTCTGCGGGGGATGCAGAAGGCCCGCCCTCAACAGCAGCTGGAGTATCCTCATCTTCCTCGAAGATGGATTCTCCGAGCTCATCATCACTAGAAAGCTCAAAAGAAGGAGTCAAAGAAGGCAAGGACTCATCAAATGAAACTTCACACGTCTCGACAAGCAGCTGGGATTCGAGGTTCCAAACACGGAAGCCTCGAGAATGCAATGCATAACCAAGAAAAACACCATCCCAGCAACGAGACTCAAATTTGTCCAAATGCCCTCCCTTTTGAGCACAAAGCACTTGCAGCCAAACGCTCGCAAGTGGCTCACCTTGGGCTGTCTGCCAAACCGCAACTCATATGATGTCTTACCAATGTAAGCTCTAAGAAAAATGCGATTGGCCAGATAGCAAGCCGTGTTCATGGCTTCAGCCCAAAAAACGCCTAGGAGTCCTGTGCTCATCGAGCATCGTCCTGGCCATCTCAACTAGCGTGCGGTTCTTTCGTTCCACAACGCCGTTCTGTGGGGGAGTGTAAGGAGAAGAAAACTGATGGTCCAGACCCTGATCACCACAGAAGCTGACGAACTGAGAGTTCTTGAACTCAGAGCCGTTGTCAGAGCGAATTGCTCGCATCCGACCATTGTTCTCATTCTTCAGCTTCAAAACCAGGTCATGGACAAATTGAAAAGTTTCATCCTTAGACTCCAAAAAGAAAACCCACGAGAAACGAGAAAAGTCGTCAACAATCACAAGTGCATACCACTTCCCACCGACTGAGCGTACCCGAGCTGGACCTACAGTGTCCAAATGCAAAAGCTCGCCTGGATACGAAGTCATCACCTGAGTCACAGGTGAATGAGAAGCGGCAACCATTTTCCCATGACGACAGGGATGACAAACTAGATCCTTCTCCATTTTAAGCTTGGGCAATCCTCGGATGAGGTCCATAGAGCTTAACCTGACTAGCAGATCAAAACTCAAATGACCTAACCTCCTATGCCACTTCCAGAGCTCAGAAGAAGATCCAGCAATCAAACAGCGAGAAGGGCCAAAAGAACTAGAGAAGTCAATTCGAAAAACTTTACCGAAGGGTAAAATCTGACAAACCAAAGACCCTCTAGAATCAATCACAGAAGAATTTCCCTTCTTAAAACACACTTCCAAACCATCCTCAAGAAGTTGCGACACAGAGATTAAATTAAAGTTCAGATTTTTAACCAAAGCAACATTCTTTAAAGAGAAATGGTCTGAGATGCTGATTGAGCCTATGCCACTTACTTTCCCTTGACCGCTGTTCCCGAATGTAATGTACTCTTTGGAGCTCGGGGGAGTGAGACTGGAGAACCATCTGCGATGTCCCGTCATGTGGCGAGAGCATCCTGAGTCCATGATCCAAACATCCTCCAGTCCCCGGTCCTGCACAATCAATGTCTGTAAGTGGGAGCAAATGGTCCGGCACTAGGTTTAGCAAAAGAGCTAAACCAGTGTCGAGCCATCTGCTCAAAAGATGGAAAGCGAAAACCATCAAAAGAGTTTGGACCAAAACGCGGCTCAAAACGCGGTCCATGGTTCTTCCTAACCCTACGGCCACGAGGTCCAGAACCGTAGCCAACTCGGTCTGGAACTCTGCCGGAACGAACACCACCTACTGGAGCACGGGTAGGAAAACCGTCTCCTCTACCACCACCTACACGACGCGGCCTGGCCTCTAGCCTCTCCCCGTGCCGAGGAACACGCAGTCTACCACCCTGCTGGTAGAACTGCACCTGATCACTACGAGCCCTCTCTGCTCTCTCAACCCGCTTCCTCCTGAAGCAAAACTCCGCAAGATGCCCGTCTCTCTGACAAAACTCACAATGATAGGTAGGCTTCTTGGGATGTGGTTGAGGCTTGGGATTCTTGGGCTTGGTAGTGTTTGGTGTGGTCTTCTTGGGCTGAGAGGGTCCAGGAAGAGAGTCTAGAGAAGAGTGGAGGTGTTTGGGCTTAGGAACCCAGATAGGCTTCTTGGGTGGAGCTTTGGGTGGTTCATGGATCACTCCATCCTTGGGCTGACAAGCCTGGGAGGTCTCAGTGGAGTGAGTCTTGGGATACCTCTGCTCTGGAGTCATTTTACTCCACTCCACTGCCCGGCTGAGGGCACTCTCAAAGTCAGCCTTGGTGTAGGTGTAACCTACCCCAAACCCATCCTGTCTCTTGAACTGCTGGATTATCATGCCAAGCTGTGGCTCTCTGGCACTAATCCAACTCAGGATAGAACGGAGGTAAAAGTTCTCATTCTGAGAATCTGCTAGCTCCTCTCTCAAGGAAGCTAGAACCTCCACCTGAGACAAGCAGGTCTCACACTCACTCTCTACTTGGACAGACTTTCCGGCTTTTAGCTTAATCAACTCCATTCTAAGAGACAGACAGTTCTCACAAACAGTGGGTGGAACTGACAGTGTCTCAAGCTCTAGCCTAGTCTGGGCAAGCTCAGCTCTCAACCTCTCCAAATCACCCGAATGCTCATTGCCCTTGGATTTCAGCTCAGCTAAGGCAGCTAGATGAGATGGGCAATCAACACAGGGTGCGACGACAGTGGCTTGAGCATCTTTCAGCTCCAGCTGAGCGCTTTCAAGCTCAGTGGCCAAAGCGTCCCTCTCATCAACCCTTTCTGTGTACCTGGACTTTAGAGTCGACAGGTCACACAGAAGCACCTCGCACTTCGGGCACTCACTGCTATCACCCAAGCAAGGGGCAGAGGATAGACTCTCAATCCTACCGTTGGCCACGGCAAGCTCACTCTCTAACTCATCTATCCTTTTCTTAGCCCCCCTAAGCAGTTTCTCCCGATATTTTAACTCCTGACGATTGCTCTCAAGTAAATCGACAATTTCGCGCTCATAAGATGATACCTTGCTATCGTCGTCGTCGGAGTCGTCGGAGGAGCTTTTTTCTTCTCTATCCCCAAGAGCCATGGAGCAGAAGCTCTTGCGGGATCTTCGGCGCTGGTGTGTGCGGCTCTTCGGCTTGTCTCCGAAAGCCATGAAGCAGAGGCCCGCCGGATCATCCTTGTCCTTCCCCTTCTTGATGGTAATCTCCTCATCACTTGAGCTCGATGAAGAGGAAGAAGACGTGGATCTCTTGGAGTAGCTCTTCTCCATCTCGGCGAAGAAGGCCTTGTCGCGCTTCTTGTTCTCTCGCCGGTAGTCCTTCAGGGCTTTCTTGAAGAACCGAGTCTTCGGCTTGCCCTTGTTGAAGGAGGGGCTCTCATGCTTGCCGGAGTCGTGGAAGCTGCTGCCGGTGCCCTTCTTGTATCCACTGCGCTTGGGGCAGTCGGCGATGAAGTGTCCTGGATCACCACATTCAAAGCATCCGGATTTTGTGCCGTGTCTTTTGAACATTCTTTTATCATAGACACGACGCACCCGGTTGTTAAAGAGACACAAATCATCATCTCCCAACAACTCAAGCTGGTCCTCAGTGATAGACATCAAAGAGAACCCAGCACAACTCACAGCAGAGGGATCAACAGAAGGTGTAGCAAGGGCCAGGGATTTTGATCCAGAGCCAGTGAGATTTGATCTCAACTGGATATCTACCTCAGTGGCCTTCAGCTTGCTAAATAACTCAGAAATGGTCAAGGTATCGTAAGAAGTGCTCTCAACGATAGATGATACCTTGATCTCCCAGATCTTTGGGTCCAAGGTATGAAGAACCTTGAGCGCCTGCTCATGATCTGAGACTAACTGAGCACCCTCAGCCTTGTTGTCCCGAAGCTTGTTAATGATCGACTGAAAGCGACCAAACAAGGCTTCAACAGATTCACCCGGCTTCTGTGTGAAGTTCTCATATTCACGCCGGTAGGTCTGATAGAGCCGAGCCTTGACCTGGGCTGTTCCCTCATGGTGTGCCTTGAGGGTAGCCCAGATCTCTCTCGCAGTGGAGAGATGACTCACACGCTCAAACTCAGTGGGACCTAATCCAGAAAACAAAATATTCACAGCCTTACTGTTGCTCAGATGCTGAGCAATGATACCAGCAGTACCGTGCTCAGCGACTGGCAGAATGACAAACGTGCTGTGAACGCAAATGTCCCATATGTCCGAACCCTGGCTCATGAGATAGGCTCGCATGCGAGTCTTCCAATAATTATAGCCATAGGCTTCCAAGGACGGGACCTTGCCAGGAGACGTCATAGTCACTACTGGGGTTTAGAACCGGTTAAGGTATGGAAAAACCCTAACCTCGCTCTGATACCACTTGTAGGACCGAAAGTAGCGACCAGAGGGGGGGGTGAATGGGCGCCTTAAAAATTCTTTCGAATCAATGGCCTGTTCCCAATACCCAACGCACCTCAAAAATACTACGCAGCAGAAAATAAACAGAAGGCCTAAGTCTAAAGGTTTCTAACCTAGAAGCATCAGATAATAAACAGTGTAAAACTAAAGAGGTGCAACTAGGCAGATAAACAAGTTGTAACAGGCCTATACTTCTCAATGAAATGATCTAAGTATGTATAAAGAGAAAAGAGAAGTTACTGTCCAAAGTTGTCTCCTGTTCGGGACTTGGCAAAGCCCCCTTCGCACGCCGAGGTCTGCTTCGGAGGTTGGTGACGGAGTCCGTCCGAAATGCCGAAGGTGTCTCTGTCTAGCCTAGTTCGAAGTGATAAGAAGCAAAGTGTACTTCGGAGCGAAGTAAAAACAGTGTCGGAGCTTGGTTCGAGGTAAGCACTTCAAAGACAAGACTTCGAACACAACTTCGAGTCACGAGCTTCGGAGCGAAGTAAAACAATGCCGAAGCTTGGTTCGAAGTATGCACTTCGAAGGCAAGACTTCGCACACAGCTTCGACTCTCAAGCTTCGGAGCGAAGTAAAACGGTGCCGGAGCCTGCTTCGAAGTATGTACTTCGAAGACAAGACCTCGAACGTACTTCGAACCGAAAGCCTCGAAGCTAAACCTTCGAACACGAAACTTCGAACACAAAACTTCGAGCACACAAACAGACAACCTTCGAACGTAGGAGCGAAGTCTGTCACGTGACAGAAAATCAAGTCCGAAGCCTACACTCTATCTTCGAAAAGGGAAAACTTCGAGAGGAGAAACGAAGGCAGACATGCCACAAGGAAATCCAAGCGAAGTCTATCAGAACAGACAAACTTCGAACCCAAACTTCGAAACCTAATGAAGTGTGCACTTCGAACAGATAGATTCGGAGTATGCTAGTTCGAAGTATGCAATGCTGTCCATACAGGAGGAGCTTCGAAGCTAGCAACTCAGACACAAAGACCGAAGTTCGAAGTCTGAGCGAAGTCTTTTAAAGACGTTCGATCGAAGCCTGCCTCACGGAGTTGAGGGGCTTCGCACTGAAGCGAGCTTCGCCAGACACACCAGGAAAAAGGCAAAAGAGACTGTCAGCTTCGATCAAAAAGCTGGGCGATAGAAGGTGAAAAGCTGCAGCCGAACACTGTAGCTACAGTGAAGCAGTACTACTTGCAACAGCAAGAACTAGTACTACCACCGTGAAGAACACACCCAGCCGAAGAAGCTTCTCTTCAAGAATAAATTCAGCAGCCCGTAGGTAAGGCAATAACTCCCCAAACCAAACAATATGCAAGCAATAAATTCACCAGAGTTCCAAGATTAAATGCATCCAAAAGATTTGAGCCAAAAGAATGCAAGAACAGGGAGAGGAAGCCCCTGGCGGCGCACACAGGAGAGAGAAGGGAGTGACCCAAAAAGGTGGATTTGATTTCAGCACAAAGGGTAGTCCAAACCCTAGGGATTGGGGTGCTATTTATAGGCAGCCCAACACTAGGAATATTCTACCAGCCCCTTAGGGTTTTACAGACTCAAAAATACAGAAAAAGACTCTACTGCCCTTAGGTATTTTTACAGACACAACTGACTGACTGTGGGCCTAGAGTAACAGATGACATATCCGGAAGCTACTCTTCTGGACAGTCGGATACAGAATCAACGGTTGTCAGTTTTACGCCGAAACTGACAAAGCCTCCACCAGCTTTGCACCAGGTACCCGGATTGGGCCGGCCCGACTCCGCAGCTCTCTCAGCTCGGCAATCGCTCACCGCCCGTGTACCTGAGTCAGTCCTGGTCAACAGCCCAGTGGGTCTTCTACTGCTTCTGGCCCATGCACCCGGATTGGGCCAGCCCGACTTCGCAGCCTCCTCTGCCCGACAGTCGCTCGCTGCCCGTGTACCTGAGTCACACGCGGCCCATGAAACAGCAGATCTCTTCTCTTCTTCAGTCCTCGTTGACTATCGTTGACAATGACTCATCACTTCTAGAGCCATGAGGCCCACGCTATTCAGCATGGCTCCTCACCCACCATGCATACACTCACAACCATGACTCATCACCAACAGAATTTCCAAGGATAAGAAGTAACGGGGATCATATAATAGAACCATTTTACTACGACTCATTTTTATCCTATAGCGGCCATGTCAATACTTTGGACACTAGCTAATATCATTAATCATATGGTGACAAGGAGGTTAGGCGAGATAGCATGGCTTGGGTTGCACATCAAGGTCGGGGGATCCTAAATAAATATAATGTAAGGGTTCATTTGACTAATGCATATACATAACCTATGTGTTTTAGCGATAGTCAATTCAAACATGGGTTCAATATGTTCAAAAGAATCGTTTGGTGACTTGCCTTGTTCAGCGAAAGGCGAGGGAGGGACTTCCGGGAAGTATTCCGGCTCCTCGACGGCGTCGTAGTCTTTTCGATAATAAAGCAAAATAAAAAGAGTACATTTAATCAAACAATATAGCATTACATTAATAGCACATAAGTTACTGTTGATTTGATTAAAAGTAAAATAATCTCCATTGTTAAGGTTCTGAAATTTATTTCATAATTAATTTTAAAATGAATCCAAATGAATTATTGTTTTTCATAAAAGGGGTTTTAAGTGTGAATAATACCACATTAAGTTTTCTAATAAATTTAATATGAATGATTCAGAGAAAACTCTGTGGTTCTAGTGTTTAAACAAAAAGGAACAAATATATAAATTTTCTGGAGTTTAAATATTTAAATTTGCATTTTAATCCTAAGGGCATTTGAATACTTATTTAAATAAACATGAAAATGTCAAAGTAAACCTACTGTTTTTATTGCATAAATATGTAGAGAATAATTTTATGAATTTTCTGAAATTGGAATGGTAATTTTTAGAGTTCAAATGCATTAGATATGAATTTTACAAGTTTAAAAGCATTTCTGGAATTTATTTTCAAATTTTAAACCCCTCGAGTCCACGGTGAGCCAGGCCCACGGTGAACCCGCGCACTGTGCGCGTGCGCCGGATCGATCTGGACCGTCGGATCCAGATCCGACGCGCGAGGGCGAGGCGGGACGCGTAAGTGGCTACGGACGGCCAGGATTAAAACGTTCGAAGGGGTACCACGTGGACGCACGAGATTAAACGCGGGGTTTTAAAACTAACGGACGCACGAGATCGCACCATACCGCTTCACTCAGATCCGACGGCGCAGATTAAATCGCACGAGGGATTAAATCCGGGCCGTTAGATCTGGATCGCACGGCGTGGATCGAATCCGACACGGCACGGGTACTCGACCCGTGCCGGTCGTCTTCTCTGACGACGGCGAGCGGGCCAGCGGCCACGGCGAGCGACGGCGACCTAGTCTAAGGCCTAAAATGGAACGAGGGTGCTACGGGGATCACGAGGGTACCTTGGCGGTGAGAAAAGGTCGACGGAGCGAGGCCGGCGACGAGCGGGGGCGGTGGAGGTGTTCGGGTTCTGGGCGGCGACGGCGATCCGGCGAGGGTTCTCGTCGACGGAGTGGTGGCCGGCGTTGGGGAGGTCCCGGCGGTCACGATGGTGGCGAAGGCACGGGCGGAGGTGGTCCGGTGCGACGGCGAGCGGTGGCCGGAGACGAACCAGAGGGAATGCGCTAAACGGCGAATTGTGGGTGCTCTGCTCGTTCTCGAGGCGATTAAGCGTGGGGGTCGGACGCGGCTCAGGCTGGGGGCTTAAATAGGACACCGGAGAGGGCTCGCATGCAAGGAAACTGGGAGAGGGCCTTTACTCGCCGGCGATGGCTCGGCCATGCACGCGTAGCGGCGATCCCGTGGCGTAAACGTGAGGATTTAAGCGGGGAAACGGTCGGCCGAGCGCGGGGGGCTGTTTAATGGCGCCAATTTAATGCGGGAGGGGCCAGCGAGGCGGATCCGAGGCGGGGTCGTCGGCCGGCGGGATTTGGGGGCGGAGGCGGGAGGTAGACGACGGGTCTGACAGGCGGGGTCCACGGGCCAGTGAGCGCGGGCGAGCGAGGGTGGCATCTGACGGGTGGGGCCGGGTTGTCGGGTGCGCGCGCGAGGTGAGGGAATCGGCGCTGACAGGTGGGACCGAGTTGTCAGCCAGAGGCGAGCGCGGTAACGGGCTGGGCCGGCCGGGAGAGAGAGAAGGGAGGGAGGGGAGCCCATCACTGTTCTAATACCTTTCTGAATAAAAATAATTCCAGAAAATAGATTAAAATATTAGGGCTACTTCCAAGGCTGGTAAAAATTTATAAAAATTCTCAAAATTATATTTGGTCTTAGGATCATATACAAAAAGTTTCACCCCATAGTTTGGTCATCTACTCTATGTTGTAGTTCAAAAGGGTATAAAAGGGAATTAAAAGTATTTTCTGAAATAATAATTCCCAAAAATTGAATTTAATAATATATTTATTGTTTTGAAAATTTGGGGTGTTACAGTGGGCTTCTTGGAATGTGGTTGAGGTTTGGGGTTCTTGGGCTTAGTGGTGTTTGGTGTCGGCTTCTTGGGTTGAGAGGGTCCAGGAAGAGAGTCAAGAGAAGTGTGGAGGTGTTTGGGCTTTGGAACCCAGATGAGCTTCTTGGGTGGAGCTTTGGGTGGTTCATGGATCACTCCATCCTTGGGCTGACAAGCCTGGGAAGACTCAGTGGAATGGGTCTTGGGATATCTCTGCTCTGGAGTCATTTTACTCCACTCCACTGCCCGGCTAATGGCATTCTCAAAGTCAGCCTTGGTGTAGGTGTAACCTGCCCCAAACCCATCCTGCCTCTTGAACTGCTGGATCATCATGCCGAGCTGTGGCTCTCTGGCACTGATCCAACTCAGGATAGAACGGAGGTAAAAATTCTCATTTTGCGAATCAGCTAGCTCCTCTCTCAAGGAAGCTAGTACCTCCACCTGAGACAAGCAGGTCTCACACTCGCTATCTACCTGGACAGACTTCTCGGCTTTCAGCTTAATTAACTCCATTCTAAGAGACAGACAGTTCTCACAGACAGTGGGTGCAACTGACAGTGTCTCAAGCTCTAGCCTAGTCTGCGCAAGCTCAGCTCTCATTCTCTCCAAATTACCCAAATGCTCATCGCCCTTGGATTTCAGCTCAGCTAAAGCAGCTAGATGAGATGGGAAATCAACACAGGGTGCGACGACAGTGGCTTGAGCATCTTTCAGCTCCAGCTGAGCGCTTTCAAGCTCAGTGGCCAAAGCATCCCTCTCATCAACCCTTTCTGTGTACCTGGACTTTAGAGTCGACAGGTCACACAGAAGCACCTCACACTTTGGGCACTCACTGCTATCACCCAAGCAAGGGGAAGAAGATAGACTCTCAATTCTGCCGTTGGCCATGGCAAGCTCACTCTCTAACTCATCTATCCTCTTCTTAGCCCCCCTAAGCAGTTTTTCCCGATATTTTAACTCCTGACGATTGCTCTCAAGTAAATCAACAATTTCACGTTCATAAGATGATACCTTTTCATTGTCGTCGTCATTGGAGTCATCTGAGGAGCTCTTCTCTTTCTTATCCCCAAGAGCCATTGAGCAGATGCTCTTGCGGGATCTTCGGCGCTGATGTGAGCGGCTCTTCGGTCTGTCCCCGAAAGCCATGAAGCAAAGGCCTGCTAGATCGTCCTTGTCCTTTCCCTTCCTGATGACAATCTCCTCATCGCTCGAGCTCGATGAAGAGGAAGAAGACGTGGACCGCTTGGAGTAGCTCTTCTCCATCTCAACGAAGAAGGCCTTGTCGCGCTTCTTGTTCTCTCGCCGGTAGTCCTTCAGGGCCTTTCTGAAGAATCTGGTCTTTGGCTTGCCCTTGTTGAAGGAGGAGCTGTCGTGCTTGCCGGAGTCGTGGAAGCCACCACCGGTGCCCTTCTTGTGGCCATTGCGCTTGGGGCAGTCGGCGATGAAGTGTCCTGGATCACCACACTCAAAGCATCCGGTCTTTGTGTTGTGTCTTTTGAACATTCTCTTATCATAGACACGATGCACCCGGTTGTTAAAAAGACACAAATCATCATCTCCAAACGACTCAAGCTGATCCTCAGTGATAGACATCAAAGAGAACCCAACACAACTCACAGAAGAGAGATCAACAGAAGGTGTAGCAAGGGCCAGAGACTTTGATCCAGAGCCAGTGAGATTTGATCTCAACTGGGTATCAACCTCGGTGGCCTTCAGCTTGCTAAACAAATCAGAAATGGTCAAGGTATCATAAGAAGTGCTCTCAATGATAGAGGATACCTTGATCTCCCAGATCTTTGGGTCCAAGGTATGAAGAACCTTGAGCGCCTGTTCATGATCTGAGACTAACTGAACACCCTCAGCCTTGTTGTCCCGAAGCTTGTTTATGATCGACTGAAAACGACCAAACAGCGCTTCAACAGATTCACCCGGCTTTTGTGTGAAGTTCTAATATTCACGCCGGTAGGTCTGATAGAGCCGAGCCTTGACCTGGGCTGTTCCCTCATGGTGTGCCTGGAGGGTAGCCCAGATTTCTCTCGCAGTGGAGAGATGGCTAACACGCTCAAATTCAGTGGGACCTAAACCAGAAAACAGAATATTCACCGCTTTGTTGTTGTTCTGATGTTGGGCAATGATATCCGGAGAATCACGCTCATCAACAGGCAACACTGTGAAAGTAGCGTGAATACAGATGTCCCAGATGTCCGAGCTTTGGCTCATCAGATAGGCTCGCATGCGAGTCTTCCAATAATTATAGCCATAAGCTTCCAAGGACGGGACCTTGCCAGGAGACGTCATGATCACTACTGGGGTTTAGAACCGGTTAAGGTATGGAAAAAAAAACCTAACCAGGCTCTGATACCACTTGTAGGACCGAAAGTAGCGACCAGAGGGGGGTGAATGGGCGCCTAAAAAATTCTTTCGAATCAATGGCCTGCTCCCAACACTCAACGCACCTCAATAGACTTAGCTCAGAAAGCTAAACAGATCAACAAAGCCACAAAAGATCTAGCCTAAAAACAACCGGTGTCCTAAACGAAAAGACACCAACACAGTGTTAATAGGCAAATTAATAAAGCATCTAACACATGGACATATCAAGGTTCTCAGAAGTAGATTATCACAACAATTTATCTGAGTGCACGTAAAAAGAGAAGTCTTACTATTCAGAGTTGTCTCCTGTTCGGTACTTGACGAAGCCTGCTTCGAAGTAGACGTAGTATCCTTCGGATAGCCGAAGCCTGATTTCTTATCCTCAAAGTACTTGTGTTAACGGGCCCATGCAACGAAGATAAACAGCGAAGTGCTTTTGACTCCGAAACCAACGAAAGACAATTAGTAGCTTCGCGTGTACAGCATGATATTTAGCAGGAAACCTCCGGAAAATCAGTCAGCAATTCAAGGTATTCGCAACCTTCGGACAAGTAAAAAGAAGAATGATCGAGGACTTCGACAGAGCGCACTTTGAAATAGATATCACAGGAAAAATCCGAAACTGGAAAAAAACACGGACTGCGAAGCCTGTCCAGAGACAGAGTGATAGGCTTTGGAGCACTACATGTAGACTTCGCTGTGAAGATTTTGTAGGGTCGAAGCTAACTTAGCTCAAAAAGTGTTGACAGACTTCGAAAAAAAAATCGAACGAAGGGTAAACTTCGAAACGAGACTGCGAAGTCCTGCAAACTATGCACGAATCACAGGGAATTCGGAGTACCTTCGCTAGAGAGCTTCGCACGTAAAGTAATCGGAGCCTGCTGATACGAGAAGACTGAAACACTTCGAACCAGTAGATGCTTTGAACAGTAAAACATGGCTTCGAGAAAGAATAAAAGTAAAGCCTGCACAAAAGTTACTGCCAAAGTCTGACGAGCTTCTTTGATGGGGCCCACGCACAAAAGCTTCAGGCTGAGAGGAAAAAATTCTCTCACACAGTGCTACGGCAAGAGAATGCAAGAACAGTAGCTAGAGTAGACTAGTAGATACTCGAAATAAACTATGCACAAGATGCCAGATACAACATCAAAAACGTGCAGGGCTAAACCAGCTTCCCAGGCTAGCAGACTAGCACTTGAATAGAACGAGCTCTCAACGGAATAAAATCTGTGACAGAAGAATAGCCATTCGATAGGCAAGAACTGTGTTTGCAGGAGAGAAATCGATGGCTTCAAGGAAAACCTTTATGAACCAAATCCTCTAGATGAACACGCAAAACGAGATGATTAAAAACTGAGACAAAAATCCACAGAAACGATTTGTTCAAGATGAACGATGGCAGCGCACACAGGAACACAGAAAATGACCCAACCCTTTTTTCTGGATTAAAGTGTATTATAGAATGGGTATCCCTAACCCTAGGATATTGGGGCCTATTTATAGGCAGCCCATAAAATGGAAAAATGCAGAAATACCCCTAGGGTTTTTTACAGACGCTAAATAAAAATGGAAAAGACCGAAATGCCCTTTGGATTTTTTACAGACTCGACTGACAGACTGTGGGCCTAAAGGTAAAATAGTAAAAACCTAAATAAAGGTAACTTGTCCTGATGCGGAGCTTTCGTAGCAGCTACGGCTTCGCCTCAGGACGGTCAGATCCGAAATCGACGGTCGTCAGTTTTGCGCCGAAACTGACAAAGCGTCCACCGTCTTTGCACCGGGTACCCGGATTGGGCCGGCCCGATTCCGCAGCTCCCTCAGCCCGGCAATCGCTCGCCGCCCGTGTACCTGAGTCAATCCCGGTCAACAGCCTAGTGGATCCTCTGCTGCTCCAAGCCCATGTACCCGGATTGGGCCAGCCCGACTTCGCGGCCCCTCTGCCCGACAGTCGCTCGCTGCCCGTGAACCTGAGTCACACGCGGCCCAGACGCAACAGATCTTCTATCTCTTTTCAGTCCTCTTTGACTATCGTTGACAATGACTCATCACATCTGGAGCCATGAGGCCCACGCTATTGAGCATGGCTCCTCAACCTTCTCTAGGGCCATGAAACCCTGGAGTTCACTACACCATACCGAGGCATACCATGCCAAATCCACCACAAACTGGGCGTAGGGCTATTATCCCCTAGGGGTGGTCCGAACTAGTATAAACCTTTTCTCCCTCTGAGAGAACCCTTCGAGGTTCATTTTACACTCCGTATACACACATACAAACATGTGTTGTAGCTAACACAATTGCTACAACAGGAAGAAAAGAACATTGGCAGCAGATTTTTTAGCGAGCAGAATACGTATGCCGGCGGCGGAGAGAAACTCTAGGAAGAAGAACACAAAAAGAAGAAGACCCAAACTTTTGTGATTTGGTAAAGTGATTACAGAATGGGCAACCCTAATCCTAAGGATTGGGGCCCTTTTATAGGCAGCCCAATAAATGGGAAAAATCAAAAATACCCCTAAGGTTTTTACAGACGCTGAAATAAAAATGGAAAAACTGAAATGCCCTTAGGGTTTTTTTCACAGACTCGACTGACAGACTATGGGCCTAAAGGCAAAATAGTAAAAACCTAAATAAAGATAACTTGTCCTAATGTGGAGCTTTCGTAGCAGCTACGGCCTCACCTCAGAACGGTCATGTTGGCGTAAAAGATTACGCTAACAGGTTTCTAGAGATTAGAAACTAACAAACGAAGTGTTTGTGAAGTAAACTATTTCAAGCCTCCGAATAGGATAATAGCTCAAAACAGTTCGAAGATGTGTATTGAATAACTCAATATTCGATGATCATTGCAGGGTGTAACGGGGGGTATTTATAGGCCCAAACATTAAGGAAAAGACCCTTTTACCCCTCTGTTACAACCGACATAGTGGAAACTATTCGGTACCCGTAATAGGGCTAAAACGGTAAATGACTAATCTGATGATAAAGAAGATAAATCTTCCGTCTTAGCTGGCGAAGAAGCTCTCTGAAGTGTCAATGTTTGAAGATATACTCCGAACTAGAGTTCGTCTCTATCCTTCGAACTTGATCTATTATACTTCCGGAGTTAGATGCTGAAAACCTTCGATTAAATCACATGCCTTTGTCTTGTTGCAGCAATCGCTCTGAGGATGAAGTATTTTCCCCCAACAGGTCAGATCCGAGATCAGCGATCGTCAGTTTTGCACCGAAACTGACAAAGCATCCACCGTCTTCGCACCGGGTAACCGGATTGGGCCGGCCCGATTCCATAGCTCCCTCAGCCCGGCAATCGCTCGCCACCCGTGTATCTGAGTCAATCCTGGTCAACAGACTAGTGGATCCTCTGCTGCTCCTAGCCCATGTACTCGGATTGGGCTAGCCCAACTTCGCGGCCCCTCTGCCCGACAGTCGCTCGCTGCCCGTGCACTTGAGTCACATATGTCCCACACACAGCAGGTCTTCTCTTCTCTTCGTGTCCTCTTTGACTTCCGTTGAAAATCACTCATCACATTTGGAGTCATGAGGCCCATGCTCTTCAACATGGCTCCTCAATCTCCCCCTTGATGAGTGCATTGTCAACATTTCTCTTCAACAGCACTTTAGAACCTGCAAACACATGTGGAAACACAAAAACAAAAACACAACAAGACAGAAAGAAGAAAAATAAAATAAAAGTTTAACCCTAATGACCAAAAGCCAAACAAAATCAAGAAAGCGGTCATTATGATTAACCAAAAATAAATACTCAAAACAAGTGCAATCTCAGAATTATCAACAAGGACATCCAAAGAGTAAAGCAAAAGAGAGACTAAAACTCCCCCTAAAACAAATCCTAGATAAAGCCAAAACTCCCCTAAAACTCTTCTAAAAGATCAAGTAACCCAAAATTGCTCCCCCTTGTTGACAATTGGACTAATCAAGCGAGACTAAATGTACTCTAAAGAGACCCAGACTTAAACTCCGCCTGAAATACAGCTCCCCCTCGAAATATGCAATGAATGCAACTGGGGTGTAGGTGGAGTGTAAAAAGCATGCTTCTCAGATATGATTGACTTCAATTACAACATCTAGCAAGTATAGCAAAAGTAATACTGTCTAAGACACACGGCATGATCAGTGCAATAGATGATATCCAAGGAAAGTCATTAGCACACATTTTTCGATTTTTGCAAACAAAAGCATCACCACATTTTCTAGTTGACAAGCAAAGTAAAGCATGAGATGCAAAGGCTAGCTGATATCTACCATGATAAGCATTGTCCAGGACAAAGTGCTACAGCAAACTTGTTATCTTTTTAATTCTCAGGCTTTTTCTTTTCCTTTTTCATTTTTGCCGGGGGTTATTTGCATGTCAAACCTTATGCTAACCGACCAAGTCAAGCCTAGGCCAGAACTGGACCATCAGAAGCTTAAGACATTGGTCTTGGCATACACTACACTGTCCTAGTTCATACCAAAGTGCTATGGTAAGCAGTCCAGAACAATGCAATGCGACAAAGCAAACCCACCTGGATCTTTTCAAAGTATGCATAAAAAGGCATGAATATTTCATTTTTCTGATTTTTTATCATTTTTATAGCACATTTTCCATGTATAAAGCATATAGATGTCCAAGTTGCATATCTGCATCTAAGTGAGGAACTAGCTACCAGGCATGTAAAAGATAGCAAAAGCACTCAACCTACACATGCTAGTTACCAGAAGCAATGGTGATCATTTTTCAATCTTAAAGCATAAAAGCCATGCATAAGAAAAATATCAGACATATCATGTGAACTGAAGCAAAGCATGACAATCGACAAGTATTCAAATGCATGTACTAGCTAGAATAAGTAAAGCAGATCAATCATATAACAGAAGCAAGATCAAAGTGTGATATGTGAATATGCATGATATGAACACACACGAAAAGACTCAAGAAAGAGTAGAGAAGAAAGAAAACTGACTCAAAATATCCTAAAAACGATACACAACTCCCAAATCCCCTCGCAAACGCTCAAAAGTAGACTGATCTAGGGGTTTGGTGAAAATGTCAGCCAACTGATGATGGGTATCAACATGAACAAGGTCAATGACACCTTTCTCATATTGATCCCTCAGAAAGTGAAAGCGCACATCAATATGTTTGGTTTTTGAATAGAGACAAGGGTTTTTCCCTACACTAATCGCGCTAGTGCTATCATAGAATAAAGGAACTCTGGCAGGGAAGAACAACCCAAAATCTCGCTAAGTGGAAATCATCCAAACCAATTGTGAGCAGCAGCTAGAAGCAGCTACATACTCAGCCTTTGTGGTAGAAAGCGCAACTCCAGATTACTTTCGAGAAAACCAAGAGACAAGCGAAGAACCAAGAAACTGGCAAGTACCGGAAGTCGACTTGCGATCCAGCCGGCACCCACCAAAATCAGCGTCGGAAAAGCCAGATAAATCAAGAGACGATGATGATGAATAATAAAGACCTAGATCAGGCGCATAGGTAAGGTACCTGAAAATGCGCTTGATAGCCTACCGATGAGACGCGCGTGGTGAAGACTGGAATCCTGCGCATAGTCCCATGGCAAACTTAATATCTGGCCTCATCGCTGTCAAGTACAGCAGTGAACCGATCATTCCTCGATACTCTCTCTCATTGACCTTGACATCGGTCTTGTCTTTGTCCAGGCCCCCATATGTACCCATTGGCGTCATCTGAGGCTTTAGCTCTCCACCAAAATCGAATTTCTTCAACATGTCCCACGTGTACTTACTTTGGTGGATGAAGATGTTGTCCTTGGTCTGCTTGATCTGGAGCCCTAAGAAATACTTGAGCTCACCCATGAGGCTCATCTCAAACTCACTGTGCATCTGCTCAGAAAACTTGGACACAAGCGCATCAGTAGAACCACCAAAAATAATATTGTCCACGTAAATCTAAGCAATCAAGAAGTCTGAGCCATCTCTGAGCAAGAAAAGAGTTTTGTCCACAAAACCCATCACAAAGCCCTTCCCCAACAAAAACTTCTTCAACTGGTCATACCAAGCCCTGGGGGCTTGCTTTAGATCGTATAAAGCTTTCTGCAGCTTAAAAACATGTCGAGGAAACTTAGGGTTCTCAAAACTGGGGGGCTGCCTAACATAGACCTCCTCCTCGATGTACCCGTTCAAAAAATCACTCTTGACATCCATTTGAAAAAGCTTAAAACCCTTCGAAGCAGCAAATGCCAAAAGAATGCGAATGGACTCAATATGGGCAACAGGGGCGAAAGTCTCCTCAAAATAAATACCCTCTTTCTGGCAAAAACCCTGGGCAACTAGTCGAGCTTTGTTGCACACCACAACCCCATCTTCACCTTGCTTGTTCTTGAATACCCACTTGGTGCCTATGGAGTTGCATCCAGGTGGCAGCTCAACCAGTGTCCAAACCCGATTGCAGACAAAATTCTCAAACTCTTCTTGCATAGCGTTTATCCAATTCAAATCAGAAAGAGCATGAGAAACATATTTGGGCTCAAAAGATGCAACAAACGCATACTCAACAAACATAGCAAGCGAGTCAACAGAAGAGCGCAAAGTTCTCTCAGAAAGATCACCGATGATGAGCTCTGAGTAGTAATCATGCTAAACTGCTCAGGATCCCAGGTGATCTAAAGTCACCTCACCGGAGTCAGCAGCTGGCACCTCTGGACTCGACTAAGGGACTTGATCAAAGTGGAAGAAGTGATCAAAGGTCCACCCTCATCCTCAGTTGAAGTCTCAGAAGGTGCGGGGTCTGCAGGCTGTGCAGAAGGCCCACCCTCAACGACAGTAGGAGTGTCATCATCTTTCTCGAAGATGGACTCTCCAAGCTCATCATCTCTAGAAAGCTCAAAAGAAGGAGTCAGTGAAGGCATGGACTCATCAAAAGAAACCTCACAAGTCTCGACAAGCTGCTAGGAGTCGAGGTTCCAAACACGGAAGCCCTAAGAATGCAAAGCATAACCAAGAAAGACTCCATCCCAGCAACGAGACTCAAACTTGTCCAAATGCTCTCCCTTCTTGAGCACAAAGCACTTGCAGCCAAACGCTCGCAAGTGGCTCACCTTGGGATGTCTACCAAACCGCAACTCATATGAAGTCTTACCTAAGTAAGCTCTAAGAAAAATGCGGTTGGCCAGATAGAATGCCATGTTCATAGCTTCAGCCCAAAAGCACCTAGGAGTCCTATGCTCATCAAGCATCGTCCTAGCCATCTCGACTAGTGTGCGGTTCTTTCGTTCCACAACGTCGTTTTGTGAGGGCGTCTAAGGGGCAGAAAACTGATGATCAAGACCCTAATGACTACAGAAGCTGACGAACTAAGAGTTCTTGAACTCAGAGCCATTGTCAGAGCGAATTGCTCGCATCCAACCATTGTTCTCGTTCTTCAGCTTCAAAATCAGGTCATGAACAAACTGAAAAGTATCATCCTTAGACTCCAAAAAGAAAACCCATGAGAATCGAGAAAAATCGTCAACTATCACAAGTGCATACCACTTCCCACCGACAGAGCGTACTCGAGCTAGACCAACAGTGTCCATGTGTAACACCCTAGAATTTAAAAAGAATTAAAATAAAGGAAAAGTATTATTAAATACATTTTTGGAATTTATAATTAAAGGAAAAGCCTTAATTAAGGCCAAAAAGAGAGAAATACTCAAAATCTGGACTTGAAAATTTTATGAGATGAACTATAGACCAAAATATAATTTCAGGAATTTTTACAAATTTTATCAACAGTGATTCAACCCTTAATCTAATAAATGAATTACTAGAATTATTTTAAATCAAAAAATAGTAATAAATCCTGATGGGCCTCAACCCCCAATCTACCCCAAGCCCAGCCCAGTCCAGTCTTGAGCCAATGACAGGTGGGACCCTGGTGTCGGCGCTCCCTCCCACTTCTCTCTCCCGCCCGCGCCCGCCTTGTACCCACTGGTCAGCCTCTCCTCCTTCGCGTTCGCTCTCTGACATGCGTGGCCCGCCTGTCGGCACTCCCTTTCCCATTCGCTCGCTGACAGGTGGAGCCCACCTGTCAGATTAATCTTCCTCCTTGGAAGGGGATCTCCCCCTTTCCTTTCCCGGCGATACCTTTCCTTCCCTCGCCGCCGGCCGCCCCGATCCGATCGGATCCACCTCGGACACACTTCCTTGGACCACGGCGACCCCCTTCCATCTTTATGCCACGCGTTTTAGCAAATAAGGAAGCTAGCCCGCGCGGATGGAACCCTCGCCGGCGCAAAAGAGGAACCCTTCGGGTTTCCTTCATTTCCCTTGCCAAAACCACCACCGGCGACCCCTATTTAAACCCCCTTCGGCCACCGCCCTCAGCCACACCTTTGTAGCACGAGCCCGAGCGACAACAGAGCGCCCCGTTCCCATTTTCGGGTTTCCCTTCTGCTCCAACTCCGGCCGCCGCTCGCCGTTGACTCCGGCCTCCTCCGTCCGCGCCACTGCCACCGTCGTGACCGCCGGAGTCCACCCAACCTCGGCCACCCCTCGGTTGGCCGTGGAACTCGCCGGATCACCGTCGCCGACGACCACCCGAGAAGACCTCGCCGTCTACCCTCGTCGTCGTCGCCGTCCGTCGCCCGTCGTCGCCACCGAAGGTATGGCCGAGACCGTCTCGACCTCCCCTTTACATTTTTGGCCATAGCTAGGCCCTTAGGCCCTCGCCGCCGCCGTCGCCACCGCGCCCGAGGCCACCGTCGCCGGAGACGAAGGGTAAACTACCCTCGTCATCACGTGTCGTGCCGGAGTTCATCCGAGCCGCACGATCCCGAGCGGACGGTCCGGATTAGATCTTGTGAGGATCTAATCTGAGCCCTCAGATCCGGTCAAACCGGTACCCTTGGATCCTGGCCGTTGATCGCTATTTAAATTGTTGACTCAATCTGGTGCGTCCATGTATACCCGTTCGCTACGTTTTAATCCTGGCCGTTCAATCTTATTTAAAACCACTGCCTCGCCTCTGACCGCCAGATCCAGATCCGACAGCTCTGGATCGGCTGGTCCACACGCACAGTGCCACGGTCCACTGTGAGCCTGGCTCACCGTGGACCAGAGACTGTTTTTCAGTTTAAATAAAATTCCAGAAAATTGTTTAAACTTTGAAAATTCATAACTTGCTCATTTTAACTCCAAATTTCACCATTCAAATTTTGTTGGAACAAGAATAATATGCTCAACACATTAATGCCATAAAAACAGTATGTTACTGTTACCCAAAATATTCTAAATAAATAAATGAATAAAAACCCCTTAGGATTAAAATATTAATTCAGAAATTAAATTAGGAAAAATCCTAAAAATGTAAATTCACTGTTTTCCAATTAAAGTTCAGAATATTAAAACCCTATAAAACCCACCAATGTGTATGTTTATTATTTGGTGAATTTTTATCTGTTTATTGAATGTACTGTTTATTTTTCCGTATCGAGAAGACTACGAGTTCGTCGAGGAGCAGGAGTTCTACCCCGAGGTTCCTCCATCCCCATTTGCTGAGCAAGGCAAGTCATCGACCACCTCTGTGGAAACAGTTGATCATCCTTGAGCCCATGTTTTAATAAATTATCGCTATAACTCATAGGTTAATATTGCATTAGTCCAATATCAAGCCCTACACTTATATTTATTAGATCCCCGTCCTTGTGTGCAACCCAAGCCATGCTTATTGAGCCTTAACTCCTTGTCACTCTTCAAATATTATATTAGCTAGTGCCCAATGTACCGGCACAACTGCTATAGGATAAAAAGAATGAGTCGTAGATAGCTAGATTCTGTATATGAATTTCCCCGTTATTCTCGTCTCTGGACTCTGTTGGAGTTGGCTAGGTTATAAGTATGGTGGGTTCTGGGTGCAAGCTCGGGCATTGGTTTGTCGCACCCGGGGCACTATAAGGACCGGTCTGCAGGATCTGTTGCAAAGCACTTCCGTACCAACCACAAGTCTAATGGGTAAGTCCTAACTAGAAGTATGGAATACTCCAACTCGATGCACCATAGTGGAGGGGGCAAGGGGCAAGCCTACGGGCGACTTGTACCGACGAGGCTCAAGGGGGGGTATGGTGGGGCTCCGATGCGTCGGGACACCATATGAAACCTATAAGAGGGTGCTGTTGGGTCGGGGAGGACTATATGGAAGGTTTTGGCACGAGTTCCCGTGAAATGGGTCATCTCGTTACACTTTGGTGTAAGTGATGAGTGCGTGCCTTGTGGGTATAGTGGTACATCTCTGATCAGAGTAATTTAATCTTTTCGAAAAGCCGAGCCCACGGTCAAGGGCGGGTTGTGTGACTACTCGCAGTTAGTTTACAATTGTTTGAATGGTTGGGTTCTTCATGGCATGTAAGGACTGTTTAGCGAGGTGGGGCTGACTGTACCCCTCGAGTTAGAAGATGATGATGCATACACATGTTTATATTTCAGTATTAATAAATTGTGCACATTAAAATTGCTTTACAAATTACTCGCTTCCGCTAAACTAGCCACTATCTGCCTTGCTATTATCTTGCATTATATTTGCATTCGGTGGCTTGCTGAGTACATCTGTACTCACCCCGTTGACTCACACCATCAGAGCCCGTCTACTACGAGGAGGATGAAGGTCTGGAGTAGCGACCCAGTCAAGGCGAGACTGGAAGGAGGCGTTCATCTAGGACCCTTATTTTATTATTTTCTCTTCACCTTTATTCACTTTTGTATTAATGCGGTCTACGAACCGTGAATGATTGCCCGTATTGTACGAGGTCGCATGATGAACGTCTTGTTTTATTGATTTTCTATGGAATTTCAATAAAGTCCTGATTTATTAAATCGGGGCGCGACAAGATGGTATCAGAGCCGACTTGACTGTAGGAAGCCAAACAGACGTGACCTTAGGACTTATATTTACTATATTTTCTTACAAACACTACTTATCCTCTCATCTTCCGAGATTTTCACAAAAACTTTCTCTCTTTTGTAGATGCTGGTCCATACCATGAGCGGGACTCTTCGTGATGAGGCCGGATTCATCCGCGAGCTGCGCATGCTCGTCGGTTTCCTCGGATTTGAGCATGAGCCGATGTACCATGGAGTCTTCCCCGACGAGGAAGAAAGCTTCTGCGAGGTCACCGTCGTCGTCCAGCCCTCCCCTCAGACAGCTCACACCTATCACGGAGGAGGACCTACCTTCTTGGTTGCCAGTCAGCGCACCGCCCTCCAGGCCCTCACTGAGCTCCGGATGATCTACGACAGTGAGCTCTACGACACGGACTTCCGCTTCGTGCCTCTTCGCACCCCAGGGAGTCCCCACAGCGTCTTCATCAGCACACTTTCTCAGCGTCATTCCGCGATTGGTCATACCATGCGCTTACTGGAGGCCATGGATGATCTCCATTACGAGGCACTACAGGACGCCAATGGACAGCGCGACACGATCAGCTTTTACCGACACTCTTCTGAGGATCTGAACCACGAGAACGGAGATCTTCATCGCCGTATCCAGCAGGGACACCGTTTGGCTACCGAGGCAGAGGAGTTACGGCGCCAGAATGAGCTCTTACGACAACGCGTCGCCATCAACCCACAGCTCCACCACCAAATTGAAGTATTAAAGAAGGACATCGAGGAGATCGCACCTCTTCCGCCACGCAAGAAGACACCCCTTCGGATCCCCATTGTGAGGCCCAAGAGAATCTCCCGTAGCGCACTACCCGCCGGACCATCCAGCTCCTCGACCCAGACCATCTCCCACGAGCCCGTGATCGAGCCGTCCCCCGAGCTACCCTAGACATAGTTTACGATTGATTGCTTTTCATTTTTCTTGCTTGTATTGCCATTTATGTCAAAATATAAGGCATGAATGAAGAAATAAATAAATGTAACCGCAAGAACGGTACTTTTGGAATAAAACATAAAAGAGTTCTCTAAAATAAATGTTGTCTACTTTGAAAAACTCCAGGATGACCAACACTCAGGGTTCCGACGCTCCCCAGAACGGAGGAGAGAGTGGCAACTTGCCACAATGGGGAGCAACGGGACAAAGGCAAGCCCCAATCGCTAATCACCCCACAATGGCTGAGATGATGGCCACCCAAAACCAGTTGGTCACTACTTTATTGAACCAGATGCAGCAACAGCAGCAGTAGATGCAAGAGCAGCAGGTTCAGTTCTTCCGCCTCCACCAACAGCCCGAGCTACATCGTCCCGCCACACCAGCTCCCGCTCCCGCCTCTCATCTCTCGGAGTTCCTCCGAGTTCGCCCACTGACCTTCTCAAGCACCACCAACCCCATGGAGGCTGGGGATTGGTTGACGACTATCGAGAAGAAGCTCGACCTCCTCACCTGCACTGAGCAGGAGAAAGTGGCCTTCGCCATCCACCAGCTACATGGTCCCGCCGCAGAATGGTGGGACAACCTTCGTGAGACCCTGCCCGAGGGACACGCCCACACCTGGGCAGAGTTCTCAGCCGCTTTTCGTGCCGCTCACATCCCCGACGGCATTATCGCGCAGAAACAGCAAGAGTTCAGAGACCTGCAGCAGGGGAGCAGGTCTGTTACAGAATACCTGCACGAGTTCAACCGTCTGGCCAGGTACGCACCTGAGGAGGTCTGTACGGATGCGGCCAGGCAGGCCAAGTTCCTCCGGGGATTGAAGGATGAGCTGTCCCTACAGCTTATCTCCGGAGATTTCGCCAACTTCCAAAAGTTGGTGAACAAAGCTATCATGCAGGAGACCCAGCAGAACAAGGTCGACCTAAAAAAGAAGAGGATGATTGCCTTCCGGCAAAACCAGGGCATGGCCCAGAGACCCCGCTTCACCCCTCCTCCACCAGCACAGCAGTACCACCCCCGCCCAGTGTATCGTCCGGCACCACCTGCCGCCAATGCCGGAGCCGGACAAACTCACCCCGCTCCCGCCGCATCAACCGCCCCAGCTGCCCCGGCCAAGAAGCCGGAAATTCTGAGAGACAGGCACGGTAAGCCTGTAGTTTGCTTCAACTGCCGCCAGGAAGGGCACTACTCCCACCAGTGTCCTCATCCCAAGCGTACTCAAGGCATCGCCTCAAACCCCGCCGTCCGTGCCAAGGTCAACCACGTCACCGCCGAAGAAGCCCAGGCCGCCCCGGAAATTGTCATGGGTAAGTTTATGGTGCATTCATCACTTGCAGTGGTATTATTTTACACCGGAGCTACCCACTCCTTTATATCAACTGCTTTTGTGGAAAGAAATGCCTTGAACATGAGTGAACTACCCAGACCAGTGTTAATAGCTACCTCGGGCAAGCAAACCCTCGCCTATTCCTTTAGTCCAAGGGTATGGGTAGATATCCAAGGCACGATATTTTGGGCCGACCCCATTCTAATAGAATGTCAAGGTTTGGATCTCATCCTAGGGATGGATTGGTTAAATAAACACCAAGGAGTAATAGAATGTGCCCAGAGGAAAGTGACTGTGACCAGTGAAGAAGGGACTGCCGTCACATTCCAAATGCCAAGCATGAAGACCAGAAGACCAAGACTACATCAGATTACCTTGGAGGAGATACCGGTAGTCAGTGAATACCCGGACGTATTCCCAGAGGATCTACCAGGGATGCCACCCAAGAGGGACATCGAGTTCAGGATTGACTTGGTGCCCGGAACCACCCCTATTTATAAGCGACCATACCGGATGGCCGCTAATGAGTTAGCTGAGATGAAGCAGCAATTGGAGGATCTCGAGGGGAAAGGCTACATTAGACCAAGTACATCACCATGGGGTACCCCCATCATCTTTGTCGAGAAGAAAGAAGACAAGGCCAAGCGTATGTGTGTGGATTACCGCGCTTTGAATGAAGTGACCATCAAGAATAAGTACCCGTTGCCTTGGATCGACGATCTCTTCGACCAGCTAAAGGGAGCTACGGTATTCTCGAAGATCGACCTGCGGTCTAGTTATCATCAGTTAAGGATTCGAGAAGAAGATGTACCCAAGACGGCCTTTACCACCCGTTACGGATTGTACGAGTGTACGGTTATGTCCTTTGGATTGACCAACGCCCCTGCATTCTTCATGAATATGATGAATAAGGTGTTCATGGAGTATTTGGACAAATTCATCGTAGTCTTCATAGACGACATCCTCATTTATTCCAAGGACCAGAAAGAGCACGAGACTCACCTCCGGTTAACCTTAGGCAAGCTAAGGGAACACCAGTTATATGCCAAGTACAGCAAGTGTAAATTTTGGATGGCGGAAGTAATGTTCCTTGGACACATCATCTCTGCGCAAGGAATCGCAGTGGACCCTGCCACCGTAGAAGCAGTTACGGATTGGCTGCCACCCACGAACGTATCTGAGATATGAAGTTTTCTGGGTTTGGCCGGATATTATCGGAGATTCATTGATAATTTTTCTAAGATAGCCAAGCCAATGACCAAGTTGTTGCAGAAAGGAGAAAAGTTTGAATGGACTCCTGAATGCGAGGAAAGTTTCCGCACCCTCAAGACCCGTCTGGTGTCAGCACCCATACTAACCCTACCCGATATCCGAAAGGACTTCCATGTTTATTGTGACGCATCTCACCAAGGATTGGGATGTGTTCTTATGCAAGATGGAAAAGTTATCTCTTATGCCTCTCGTCAGTTGAGACCTCATGAATATAACTACCCGACCCATGATTTGGAGTTAGCCGCGGTAGTGCATGCCCTTAAGATTTGGAGGCATTATTTGGTCGGAAATCGCTGCGAGATCTTTACGGACCACAAGAGCTTGAAATACATCTTCACACAGCTGGACCTCAACCTGAGGCAAAGACGATGGTTGGAACTAATAAAGGACTATGACTTAGGTATTCACTACCACCCCAGAAAAGCAAATGTGGTAGCTGATGCATTAAGTCGCAAGGGATATTTCACAGCCATGATGATTCAGGACCACGCACCCTTGTTAAGTAGAGAGATGGAAAAGTTGAACCTTGGGTTAACCACAGGAGCATATCTAGCCACCTTGGAGACCCAGCCAGTTCTATTTGAGCAAATCCGTGAGGCCCAGTTGGAAGACCCAGATATAGCTGCCATTAGGAAGAACATGAGGCAAGGAAAAACCCCAGGATTTTCAGAGGACGAGAATGGCACCATATGGTTTGGGACCCGGATATGTGTGCCAGATAAACCTGAGATAAAAACTCTTATCCTGAGAGAAGCCCATGAAACGTTGTACTCCATTCATCCCGGCAGTACCAAGATGTACCAAGACCTGAAGGAACGTTATTGGTGGGTTAGCATGAAGAGGGAGATTGCTCAGTTCGTCGCCGAATGTGACACCTGCAGAAGAGTAAAAGCTGAACATCAGAGACCTGCAGGATTGCTACAGCCACTTAAAGTGCCTGAATGGAAATGGGAAGAGATCGGAATGGATTTCATCACCGGACTTCCAAAGACCCAACTTGGGTATGATTCTATTTGGGTGATCATCGACCGGCTTACGAAAGTAGCGCACTTCATAGCCGTCAAGACAACCTTTAGTGGCCCTAAGCTTGCAGAATTATACATGGCCCGCATTGTGTGTCTTCATGGAGTGCCCAAAAAGATAGTGTCCGATAGAGGAAGTCAGTTTACCTCTCGTCTTTGGAAAAATCTTCAAGAGGAGATGGGCACGAGATTGAACTTCAGTACTGCCTACCACCCTCAAACGGATGGACAAACGGAGAGGGTGAATCAGATATTGGAGGATATGCTTCGGGCATGTGTCTTGGATTTTGGAGCCACTTGGGACAAGAGCTTGTCGTACGCTGAGTTTTCGTACAACAACAGCTATCAAGCCAGCCTTCAGATGTCTCCTTTCGAAGCCCTATATGGACGTAAGTGCAAAACGCCTCTACTTTGGGACCAAACTGGTGAATCCCAAGTTTTCGGAACGGACATTCTTCATGAAGCTGAAGAGAAGGTACGGATCATCAGAGATCGACTTAACACAGCCCAATCACGACAAAAGAGCTACGCGGACAATCGACGCCGAGACCTAGCCTTTGAAGAGGGAGATCATGTCTATCTTCGAGTTACGCCTCTCCGTGGTACTCAACGGTTTAACATGAGGAAAGTTGGCCCCTCGATATGTTGGACCATTTCCCATTGTTCGACGCCAAGGCGAAGTTGCATACCAGTTGGAATTACCGCCCTCATTAGCTGGAGTACATGACGTATTTCACGTATCCCAACTCAAGAGATGTCTTCGCGTCCCAACAGAGCAAGTGGACCTGCAACAGTTGGATGTTCAAGAGGATTTAACCTATGTGGAAAAGCCTGTTAAGATATTGGAAGTCAAAGAAAGGACCACCAGGAGTCGGGTCATCCGCTTTTGTAAGGTGCAGTGGAGCAATCATCCTGTAGAGGAAGCTACATGGGAAAAAGAAGATGAACTCAAGGCACAGCATCCTGAGTTATTCGAGGATTGATCCGAATCTTGAGGACGAGATTCTCTGTAAGGGGGATAGGATTGTAACACCCCAGAATTTAAAAAGAATTAAAATAAAGGAAAAGTATTATTAAATACATTTTTGGAATTTATAATTAAAGGAAAAGCCTTAATTAAGGCCAAAAATAGAGAAATACTCAAAATCTGGACTTGAAAATTTTATGAGATGAACTATAGACCAAAATATAATTTCAGGAATTTTTACAAATTTTTATCAATAGTGATTCAACCCTTAATCTAATAAATGAATTACTATAATTATTTTAAATCAGAAAATAGTTATAAATCCTGATGGGCCTCAACCCCCAATCTACCCCAAGCCCAGCCCAGTCCAGTCTTGAGCCAATGACAGGTGTGACCCTGGTGTCGGCGCTCCCTCCCACTTCTCTCTCCTGCCCGCGCCCGCCTCGGCCCCATTGGTCAGCCTCTCCTCCTTCGCGTTCGCTCTCTGACATGCGTGGCCCGCCTGTCGGCACTCCCTTTCGCATTCGCTCGCTGACAGGTGGAGCCCACCTGTCAGATTCATCTTCCTCCTTGGAAGGGGATCTCCCCCTTTCCTTTCCCGGCGATCCCTTTCCTTCCCTCGCCGCCGGCCGCCCCGATCCGATCAGATCCACCTCGGACACCCTTCCTTGGACCACGGCGACCCCCTTCCATCTTTATGCCACGCGTTTTAGCAAATAAGGAAGCTAGCCCGCGTGGATGGAACCCTCGCCGGCGCAAAAGAGGAACCCTTCGGGTTTCCTCCATTTCCCTTGCCAAAACCACCACCGGCGACCCCTATTTAAACCCCCTTCGGCCACCGCCCTCAGCCACACCTTTGTAGCACGAGCCCGAGTGACAACAGAGCGCCCCGTTCCCATTTTCGGGTTTCCCTTCTGCTCCAACTCCGGCCGCCGCTCGCCGTCGACTCCGGCCCCCTCCGTCCGCACCACTGCCACCGTCGTGACCGCCGGAGTCCACCCAACCTCGGCCACCCCTCGGTTGGCCGTGGAACCCGCCGGATCACCGTCGCCGACGACCACCCGAGAAGACCTCGCCGTCTACCCTTGCCGTCGTCGCCGTCCGTCGCCCGTCGTCGCCACCGAAGGTATGGCCGAGACCGTATCGACCTCCCCTTTCCATTTTTGGCCATAGCTAGGCCTTTAGGCCCTCGCCGCCGCCGTCGCCACCTCGCCCGAGGCCACCGTCGCCGGAGAAGAAGGGTAAACTACCCTCGTCATCACGTGCCGTGCCGGAGTTCATCCGAGCCGCACGATCCCGAGCGGACGGTTCGGATTAGATCCTATGAGGTTCTAATCTGAGCCCTCAGATCCGGTCAAACCGGTACCCTTGGATCCTGGCCGTTGATCGCTATTTAAACTGTTGACTCAATCTGGTGCGTCCACGTATACCTGTTCGCTACGTTTTAATCCTGGCCGTTCAATCTCATGTAAAACCACTGCCTCGCCTCTGACCGCCAGATCCAGATCCGACCGCTCTGGATCGGCCGGTCCACGCGCACAGTGCTGCGGTCCACTATGAGCCTGGCTCACCGTGGACCAGAGACTGTTTTTTAGTTTAAATAAAATTCCAGAAAATTGTTTAAACTTTGAAAATTCATAACTTGCTTATTTTAACTCCAAATTTCACCATTCAAATTTTGTTGGAACCAGAATAATATGCTCTACACATTAATGCCATAAAAATAGTATGTTACTGTTACCCAAAATATTCTAAATAAATAAATGAATAAAAACCCCTTAGGATTAAAAATATTAATTCAGAAATTAAATTAGGAAAAATCCTAAAAATGTAAATTCACTGTTTTCCATTAAAGTTCAGAATATTAAAACCCTATAAAACCCACCAATGTGTATGTTTATTATTTGGTGAATTTTTATCTGTTTATTGAATGTACTGTTTATTTTTCCGTATCGAGAAGACTACGAGTTCGTCGAGGAGCAGGAGTTCTACCCCGAGGTTCCTCCATCCCCATTTGCTGAGCAAGGCAAGTCATCGACCACATCTGTGGAAACAGTTGATCATCCTTGAGCCCATGTTTTAATAAATTATCGCTATAACTCATAGGTTAATATTGCATTAGTCCAATATCAAGCCCTACACTTATATTTATTAGATCCCCGTCCTTGTGAGCAACCCAAGCCATGCTTATTGAGCCTTAACTCCTTGTCACTCTTCAAATATTATATTAGCTAGTGCCCAATGTACCGGCACAACTGCTATAGGATAAAAAGAATGAGTCGTAGATAGCTGGATTCTGTATATGAATTTCCCTGTTATTCTCATCTCTGGACTCTGTTGGAGTTGGCTAGGTTATAAGTATGGTGGGTTCCGGGTGCAAGCTCGGGCATTGGTTTGTCGCACCCGGGGCACTATAAGGACCGGTCTGCAGGATCTGTTGCAAAGCACTTCCGTACCAACCACAAGTCTAATGGGTAAGTCCTAACTGGAAGTATGGAATGCTCCGACTCGATGCACCATAGTGGAGGGGGCAAGGGGCAAGCCTACGGGCGACTTGTACCGACGAGGCTCAAGGGGGGTATGGTGGGGCTCCGATGCGTCGGGACACCATATGAAACCTATAAGAGGGTGTTGTTGGGTCGGGGAGGACTATATGGAAGGTTTTGGCACGAGTTCCCGTGAAATGGGTCATCTCGTTACACTTTGGTGTAAGTGATGAGTGCGTGCCTTGTGGGTACAGTGGTACATCTCTGATCAGAGTAACTTAATCTTTTCGAAAAGCCGAGCCCACGGTCAAGGGCGGGTTGTGTGACTACTCGCAGTTAGTTTACAATTGTTTGAATGGTTGAGTTCTTCATGGCATGTAAGGACTGTTGAGCGAGGTGGGGCTGACTGTACCCCTCGAGTTAGAAGATGATGATGCATACACATGTTCATATTTCAGTACTAATAAATTGTGCACATTAAAATTGCTTTACAAATTACTCGCTTCCGCTAAACTAGCCACTATCTGCCTTGCTATTATCTTGCATTATATTTGCATTCGGTGGCTTGCTGAGTACATCTGTACTCACCCCGTTGACTCACACCATCAGAGCCCGTCTACTACGAGGAGGATGAAGGTCTGGAGTAGCGACCCAGTCAAGGCGAGACTGGAAGGAGGCGTTCATCTAGGACCCTTATTTTATTAGTTTCTCTTCACCTTTATTCACTTTTGTATTAATGCGGTCTACGAACCGTGAATGATTGCCCGTATTGTACGAGGTCGCATGATGAACGTCTTGTTTTATTGATTTTCTATGGAATTTCAATAAAGTCCTGATTTATTAAATCGGGGCGCGACACCATGTGTAACAGCTCTCCCCGATACGAAGTCATCACCTGAGTCACAGGTGCGTGAGAAGCGGCAACCATTTTCTCGTGACGACAGGGATGGCAAACTAGATCCTTCTCCATCTTAAGCTTGGGCAATCCTCGGATAAGGTCCATAGAGCTCAATCTGACTAGCAGATCAAAACTCAAATGGCCTAACCTCTTATGCCACTTCTAGAGATCATAGGAGGATCCAGCAATCAAATAGTGAGAAGGGCCAAAAGAACTAAAGAAATCGATCCGAAAAATCTTACCGAAAGGTAAGATCTGGCAAACCAAAGATCCTCTAGAATCAACAACAGAAGACATGCCCTTCTTAAATCGAACCTCCAAACCATCCTCAAGAAGTTGAGAAATAGAGATCAAATTGAAATTCAAATTTCCAACCAAAGCAACATTATTCAAAGAGAAATGATCAGAGATGCGAATTGAGCCAATGTCGTGTACCTTCCCTTGACCACTGTTCCTGAAAGTGATGTACTCCTTGGAGCTCGAGGGAGAGAGACTGGAGAACCATCTGTGATGTCACGTCATGTGGTGAGAGCATCTTGAATCCATGATCCATACGTCCTCCAGTTCTCGATCCTACACGATCAGTGGTCATAAGTGGGAGCAAATGGGTCGGCACCCGGTTTAGCAAAAGAGCTAAACTAGTGTCGAGCCATCTTCTCAAAGGAAGGAAAGCAGAAAGAGTCATAAGAGTCTGGACCAAAGCATGGCTCAAAATGCGGTCATCGGTTCTGCCTAAAGTCTCGGCCACGAGGTCCAAAGCCATATCCAGAATGACCTAGAGCTCTGCCGGAGCGAACACCACCCTCCGGAGTACGGGCATGAAAGCCGTCTCCTCTACCACCACCTACACGACGCGGCCTGGATAATGGCACTCTCAAAATCAACCTTGGTATAGGTGTAACCTACCTCAAACCCATCCTGCCTCTTGAACTGTTGGATCATCATGCCGAGTTGTGGCTCTCTGGCACTCACCCAACTCAGCTAGCTCCTCTCTCAAGGAAGCTAGTACCTCCACCTGAGACAAGTAGATCTCACACTCTCTATCGACTTGGATAGACTTCTCAGCTTTTAGCTTGATCAGCTCCAATCTTAGAGACAAGCAGTTCTCACAAACAGTGGGTGGAACTGATAGTGTCTCAAGCTCTAGCCTAGTCTGCTCTAGTTCAGCTTTGACTCTCTCCAACTCGCCCAACTGCTCATCACTCTTGGCTTTCAGCTCAGCTAAACTAGCTTGGTGGGATGGTGAGGAGCCATGCTGAATAGCGTGGGCCTCATGGCTCCAGAAGTGATGAGTCATTGTCAACGATAGTCAAAGAGGACTGAAGAAGAAGAGATCTGCTGTTTCATGGGTCGCGTGTGACTCAGGTACACGAGCAGCGAGCGACTGTCGGGCAGAGGAGGCTGCGAAGTCGGGCTGGCCCAATCCGGGTACATGGGCCAGAAGCAGTAGAAGACCCACTGGGCTGTTTTACCGGGACTGACTCAGGTACACGGGCGGTGAGCGATTGCGGGGCTGAGAGAGCTGCAGAGTCGGGCCGGCCCAATCCGGGTACCTGGTGCAAAGCTGGTGGAGGCTTTGTCAGTTTCGGCGCAAAACTGACAACCATCGATCTTGTATCCGACTGTCCAGAAGAGAAGCCGTAGTCGCTACGAAAACTTAGCTTCCGGATAAGTCATTTGTAACTCTAGGCCCACAGTCAGTCAGTCGTGTCTGTAAAAATTCCTAAGGGCAGTAGAGTCTTTTTCTTTATTCTTGAGTCTGTAAAAAACCCTAAGGGGCTGGTAGAATATTCCTAGTGTTGGGCTACCTATAAATAGGACCCCAATCCCTAGGGTTTGGACTACCCTTTTGTGCTGAAATCAAATCCACTCTTTGGGTCATTTTGTCTCTCGTTTTTCTCTCTCCTGTGTGCGCCGCCAGGCTCTACTCCTTCCTGTTTCTCCATGGTATTTGCTCTAATCTCTTGGATGCATTAAAGCCTTGGTCCCTGCTGACTTTATCTGTTGCACTTGTTTGGTTTGGGGAGTTATTGCTTCATCTACGGGCTGCTGAATTTATTTCGTGAGGAGAAGCTTCTTCTGTTGCTTCTGTTCTTCACAAACTGAGTACTAGTTCTTGCTGTTGCAAGTAGTACTACTTTCCTGTAGCTACAGTAGTCTGTGCAGCTTTTCACCTTCTACTGCACAGCCTTTTCGATCGAGGCTGACAGGGTCTGTCACCTTTTTGGCTGTGTTTCGAGCGAAGCTACACTCTGTTCGAAGCCCCTCAGTGTCGCGGGGTAGGCTTCGATTTATCTCTTTCGAAGGCTTCGTTCGATCTCCGGTATTTGGTTTGCGTTTTGTGTTGCTAAGCTTCGAAGCATCTTTCTGATCGTCAGCATCGCATACTTCGAACAATAGTGCGAAGGGGCTTCGGGCCTATCTGTTCGAAGTCCATACTTCGACAAGTTTTGAAGTTGGGTTCGAAGCTTGTAGCTCCGCTAGGCCTCGCACTGTCTTCTGTGTAGCGTGTCACCCTTCTCCTCCCTTTTCGGAGCTTGCTCTTTTCGAAGGTAGAGCATTGGCTTCGGACTTGTTTTTCTGTCGCGTGACAGGCTTCGCTTCGTTGTTCGAAGGTTGTTTGTTTGTGTGTTGTGTTCGAAGCTTTCTGTTCGAAGTTTTTGCTTCGAAGCATTCGGTTCAAAGTTGTGTTCGAAGTTTTGTCTTTGAAGTGCACTTCGAAGCAGGCTCCGACTCTGTCACTTTGCTTCGAAGCTCTTGGTTCGAAGCTCTTGGTTCGAAGCTGTGTTCGAAGCCTTGTCTTCGAAGTACATACTTCGAGCCAGGCTCCAGCACTGTTTACTTCGCTCCGGAATACTCTTCGCATCTTGTTACTTCGAACTAGGCTAGACCGTGACACCTTCGGCATCTCGGACAAGCTCCGTCACCAACCTCCGAAGCAGACCTCGACGTGCGAAGGGGGCTTCGCCAAGTTCCGAACAGGAGACAAATTTGGACAGTAACTTCTCTTTTCATCCTACACATACTTAGATCATTTCATTGAGAAGTTTAGGCCTGTTACACTTTGTTCATCTGTCTAGTTGCACTACTTTAATAGATCTCAGTTATCTTCAGTTGCTTCTAGGTTAGAAACCTTTAGATTTAGGCCTGTTGTTTATTTTCTGCTGCGTAGTCTTTTTGAGGTGCGTTGGGTATTGGGAACAGGCCATTGATTCGAAAGAATTTTTAAGGCGCCCATTCACCCCCCCTCTGGTCGCTACTTTCGGTCCTACAAGTTGTATCAGAGCTTGGTTAGGGTTTTTCCATACCTTAACCGGTTCTAAACCCCGGTAGTGACCATGACGTCTCCTGGCAAGGTCCCGTCCTTGGAAGCCTATGGCTATAACTATTGGAAGACTTGCATGCGAGCCTATCTCATGAGCCAGGGTTCGGACATTTGGGACATTTGCGTTCACACCACGTTTGTCATTTTGCCAGTTACTGAGCAAGGTACTGCTGGTATCATTGCTCAGCATCTGAGCAACAGTAAGGCTGTGAACATTTTGTTTTCTGGTTTAGGTCCCACTGAGTTTGAGCGTGTGAGTCATCTCTCCACTGCGAGAGAGATCTGGGCTACCCTCAAGGCACACCATGAGGGAACAGCACAGGTCAAGGCTCGGCTCTATCAGACCTACCGGCGTGAATATGAGAATTTCACACAGAAGCCGGGTGAATCTGTTGAGGCTTTGTTTGGTCGCTTTCAGTCGATCATTAACAAGCTTCGGGACAACAAGGCTGAGGGTGCTCAGTTAGTCTCAGATCACGAGCAGGCGCTCAAGGTTCTCCATACCTTGGACCCAAAGATCTGGGAGATCAAGGTATCCTCTATCATTGAGAGCACTTCTTACGATACCTTGACCATTTATGAGTTGTTTAGCAAGCTAAAGGCCACTGAGGTGGATATCCAGTTGAGATCAAATCTCACCGGCTCTGGATCAAAATCCCTGGCCCTTGCTACACCTTCTGTTGATCCCTCTACTGTGAGCTGTGCTGGGTTCTCTTTGATGTCTATCACTGAGGACCAGCTTGAGTTGTTGGGAGATGATGATTTGTGTCTTTTTAACAACCGGGTGCGCCGTGTCTATGATAAAAGAATGTTCAAAAGACACGGCACAAAATCCGGATGCTTTGAATGTGGTGATCCAGGACACTTCATCGCCGACTGCCCCAACCGCAATGGATACAAGAAGGGGACCGGTGGCAGCTTCCACGACTCTGGCAAGCATGAGAACCCGTCCTTCAACAAGGGCAAGCCGAAGACCCGGTTCTTCAAAAAGGCCCTGAAGGACTACCGGCGAGAGAACAAGAAGCGCGACAAGGCCTTCTTCGCCGAGATGGAGAAGAGCTACTCCAAGCGGTCCACGTCCTCTTCCTCTTCATCGAGCTCAAGCGATGAGGAGATCGCCATCAAGAAGGGGAAGGACAAGGATGATCCGGCGGGCCTCTGCTTCATGGCTTTCGGGGACAAGCCGAAGAGCCGCTCACACCAGCGCCGAAGATCCCGCAAGAGCTTCTGTTCAATGGCTCTTGGGGATAGAGAAGAAAAGAGCTCCTCCGACGACTCCGACGACGACGACAGCAAGGTATCATCTTATGAGCGTGAAATTGTTGATTTACTTGAGAGCAATCGTCAGGAGTTGAAGTATCGGGAGAAACTGCTTAGGGGGGCTAAGAAAAGGATAGACGAGTTAGAGAGTGAGCTCGCCATAGCCAACGGTAGAATTGAGAGTCTATCTTCTTCCCCTTGCTTGGGTGATAGCAGTGAGTGCCCGAAGTGTGAGGTGCTTCTGTGTGACCTGTCGACTCTAAAGTCTAGGTACACAGAAAGGGTTGATGAGAGGGACGCTTTGGCCACTGAGCTTGAAAGCGCTCAGCTGGAGCTGAAAGATGCTCAAGCCACTGTCGTCGCACCCTGTGTTGATTGCCCATCTCATCTAGCTGCCCTAGCTGAGCTGAAATCCAAGGGTAATAAACATTTGGGTGATTTGGAGAGGTTAAGAGCTGAGCTTGCCCAGACTAGGCTAGAGCTTGAGACACTGTCAGTTCCACCAACTGTTTGTGAGAACTGCCTGTCTCTTAGAATGGAGCTGATTAAGCTGAAAGCCGAAAAGTCTGTCCAAGTGGAGAGTGAGTGTGAGACCTGCTTGTCTCAGGTGGAGGTTCTAGCTTCCTTGAGAGAGGAGCTACCAGATTCTCAGAATGAGAACTTTTACCTCCGTTCTATCCTGAGTTGGATCAGTGCCAGAGAGCCACAGCTTGGCATGATGATCCAGCAGTTCAAGAGGCAGGATGGGTTTGGGGTAGGTTACACCTACACCAAGGCTGACTTTGAGAGTGCCATCAGCCGGGCAGTGGAGTGGAGTAAAATGACTCCAGAACAAAGGTATCCCAAGACTCACTCCACTGAAACTTCCCAGGCTTGTCAGCCCAAGGATGGAGTGATCCATGAACCACCTAAAGCTCCACCCAAGAAACCTATCTGGGTTCCGAAGCCCAAACACCTCCACTCTTCTCTAGACTCTCTTCCTGGACCCTCTCAGCCCAAGAAGACAACACCAATCACCACTAAGCCCAAGAACCCCAAGCCTCAACCACATCCCAAGAAGCCTACCTATCATTGTGAGTACTGTCAGAGAGACGGGCATCTTGCGGAGTTCTGCTTCAGGAGGAAGCGGGTTGAGAGAGCAGAGAGGGCTCGTAGTGATCAGGAGCAGTTCTACCAGCAGGGTGGTAGATTGCGTGTTCCTCGGCGCGGGGAGAGGCTGGAGGCCAGGCCGCGTCGTGTAGGTGGTGGTAGAGGAGACGGCTTTCTTGCCCGTGCTCCAGTTGGTGGTGTCCGTTCCGGCAGAGTTCCAGACCGTGTTGGCTACGGTACTGGACCTCATGGCCGCAGGGTTAGGCAGAACCATGGACCGCGCTTTGAGCCGCGTTTTGGTCCAAACTCTTTTGATGGTTTTCGCTTTCCATCTTTTGAGCAGATGGCTCGACACTGGTTTAGCTCTTTTGCTAAACCTGGTGCCGGACCATTTGCTCCCACTTACAGACACTGATTGTGCAGGACCAGGGACTGGAGGATGTTTGGATCATGGACTCAGGATGTTCTCGCCACATGACGGGACATCGCAGATGGTTCTCCAGTCTCACTCCCCCGAGCTCCAAAGAGTACATCACATTCGGGAACAGTGGTCAAGGGAAAGTAAGTGGCATAGGCTCAATTCGCATTTCAGATCATTTCTCTTTGAAGAATGTTGCTTTGGTTAAAAATTTGAACTTTAATTTGATTTCTGTTTCGCAACTTCTTGAGGATGGTTTGGAAGTGCGTTTTAAGAAGGGCAATTCTTCTGTGGTTGATTCTAGAGGGTCTTTGGTTTGTCAGATCTTACCTTTCGGTAAAGTTTTTCGAATTGACTTCTCTAGTTCTTTTGGCCCTTCTCGTTGTTTGATTGCTGGATCTTCTTCTGAGCTCTGGAAGTGGCATAGGAGGTTAGGTCACTTGAGTTTTGATCTGCTAGTCAGGTTAAGCTCTATGGACCTCATCCGAGGATTGCCTAAGCTTAAGATGGAGAAGGATCTAGTTTGTCATCCCTGTCGTCATGGGAAAATGGTTGCCGCTTCTCACTTACCTGTGACTCAGGTGATGACATCGTATCCGGGCGAGCTTTTACATTTGGACACTGTAGGTCCAGCTCGAGTACGCTCAGTCGGTGGGAAGTGGTATGCACTTGTAATTGTTGACGACTTTTCTCGATTTTCGTGGGTTTTCTTTTTGGAGTCCAAGGATGAAACGTTTCAGTTTGTTCATGACCTGATCTTGAAGTTGAAGAATGAGAACAATGGTCGAATGCGAGCAATTCGCTCCGACAATGGCTCTGAGTTCAAGAACTCTCAGTTCGTCACCTTCTGTAGTGATCAGGGTCTGGACCATCAGTTTTCTTCTCCTTACACTCCCCCACAGAACGGCGTTGTGGAACGAAAGAACCGCATGCTAGTTGAGATGGCCAGGACGATGCTCGATGAGCACAGGACTCCTAGGCGTTTTTGGGCTGAAGCCATGAACACGGCTTGCTATCTGGCCAACCGCATTTTTCTTAGAGCTTACCTTGGTAAAACATCATATGAGTTGCGGTTTGGCAGACAGCCCAAGGTGAACCACTTGCGAGCGTTTGGCTGCAAGTGCTTTGTGCTCAAGAAGGGAGGGCATTTGGACAAGTTTGAGTCTCGTTGCTGGGATGGTGTTTTTCTTGGTTATGCATTGCATTCTCGAGGCTTCCGTGTTTGGAACCTCGAATCCCAGCTGCTTGTCGAGACTTGTGAGGTTTCTTTTGATGAGTCCTTGCCTTCTTTGACTCCTTCTTTTGAGCTTTCTGGTGATGATGAGCTCGGAGAGTCCATCTTCGAGGAAGATGAGGATACTCCAGCTGCTGATGAGGGTGGGCCTTCTGCATCCCCCGCAGAGCCCACACCTTCTGAGACTTCGACTGAGGATGAGGGCGGACCTCTGATCACTTCTTCCACATCGATCGAGCCCCCTCAGTCGAGTCCAGAGGTGCCAGCTGCTGACTCCGGTGAGGTGACTTCAGATCACCAGGGAACCCGAGCAGTTCAGCGTGACCATCCCTCAGAGCTCATCATAGGTGATTTGACTGAGAGAACCTTGCGTTCTTCTGCCTCTCTCGCTGTGTTTGCTGAATCTGCGTTTGTTGCATCTTTTGAGCCCAGAGATGTTTCTCATGCTCTTTCTGATTCTAATTGGATTAATGCTATGCAAGAAGAGCTTGAAAATTTTGTCCGCAATCGGGTTTGGACATTAGTTGAGCCGCCATCAGGATGCAACCCCATAGGCACCAAGTGGGTATTCAAGAACAAACAAGGTGAAGATGGGGTTGTGGTGCGCAACAAGGCTCGACTAGTTGCCCAGGGTTATTGCCAGAAGGAAGGTATTGACTTTGAAGAAACCTTCGCTCCTGTTGCCCGTCTTGAGTCCATTCGTATTCTTCTAGCTTTTGCCGTTTCGAAGGGTTTTAAGCTTTTTCAAATGGATGTTAAGAGTGCTTTTCTGAACGGGTACATAGAAGAGGAGGTTTATGTTAGGCAACCCCCCGGTTTTGAGAACCCTAAGTTTCCTCGACATGTCTTTAAGCTGCACAAAGCTTTATACGGGTTGAAGCAAGCCCCCAGGGCTTGGTATGACCGGTTGAAGCATTTTTTGTTGGGGAAGGGCTTTGTGATGGGTTCTGTGGATAAGACTCTTTTCTTGCTCAGAGATGTTTCAGATTTTTTAGTTGCTCAGATTTACGTGGACGATATTATTTTTGGCGGTACTACTGATTCTCTTGTGTCCAAGTTCTCTGAGCAGATGCACAGTGAGTTTGAGATGAGCCTCATGGGTGAGCTCAAGTACTTCTTAGGGCTCCAGATCAAGCAGACCAAGGACGGCACCTTCATCCACCAAGGTAAGTACACTCGTGATATGTTAAAGAAATTTGACTTTGGTGGTGAATTGAAGCCGCAGATGACCCCGATGGGCACTTCTGGGGGTCTGGACAAGGATGAGCGGCGTCAAGGTCAATGAAAGGGAATTTCGAGGGATGATAGGTTCGCTGTTGTACTTAACGGCAACAAGACCAGACATTCAGTTCGTCGTGGGACTTTGCGCGCGTTTTCAGTCTTCACCACGCGCGTCTCATCGGCAGGCTGTCAAGCGCATCTTCAGGTATCTCACTTATGCGCCCGATCTCGGTCTTTATTATTCAGCATCATCATCTCTTGATTTATCTGGCTTTTCGGACGCTGACTTTGGTGGGTGCCGGTTGGATCGCAAGTCGACTTCCGGTACTTGTCAGTTTCTTGGTTCTTCCCTTGTATCTTGGTCTTCTCGAAAGCAATCTGGAGTTGCTCTTTCGACCACAGAGGCTGAGTATGTAGCTGCTGCTAGCTGCTGCTCACAGTTGGTTTGGATGATTTCCACTCTGCGAGATTTTGGGTTGCTCTTTCCTACCAGAGTTCCATTGTTTTGCGACAGCACGAGTGCTATTAGTGTAGGGAAAAACCCGTGTCTCCACTCAAAAACCAAACATATTGATGTGCGCTTTCACTTCTTGCGGGATCAATATGAGAAAGGTGTCATTGACCTTGTTCATGTTGATACCCATCATCAGTTGGCTGATATTTTCACCAAACCCCTAGATCAGTCTACATTTGAGCGTTTACGAGGGGATTTGGGTGTTGTGTATCCTTTTTAGGATATTTTGCGTCAGTTTTTCTTTCTTCTTTACTCTTTTCTTGAGTCTTTCTGTGTGTGTTCATACCTTGCATATTCACATATCACACTTCAGAGCTGCTTCTGTTATATGATTAAACTGCTTTACTTATTCTAGCTAGTACATGCTTTTGACTACTTGTCAATGATCATGCCTTGTTTCAGTTCGCTTGATATGTCTGATATCTGTCTTATGCATGGCTTTTACACTTTAAACTTGAAAAATGATCACCATTGCTTCTAGTAAATAGCATGTGTAGGCTGAGTGCTTTTGCTATCTGTTACATGCCTTGTAGCTAGTTCCTCACATAGATGCAGATATGCAACTTGGACATCTTTATGCTTTAACATGGAAAATGTGCTATAAAAATGATAAAAATCAAAAAATGAATGAAAATTCCATGCCTTTTATGCTTGAGTTGAAAAGATCCAAGTGGGTTTGCCTTGTCGCATTGCATTGTTCTGGACTGCTTACCATAGCACTTTGGTATGAACTAGGACAGTGTAGTGTATGCCAAGACCAATGTCTTAAGCTTTTGATGGTCCAGTTCTGGCCTAGGCTTGACTTGGTCGGTAAGCATAAGGTTTGACATGCAAATAACCCTTGGCAAAAATGAAAAAGGAAAATGAAAAAGCCTGAAAATTAAAAAGACAACAAGTTTGCTGAAGCACCTTGTTTTGGACAATGCTTATCTTGGTAGATATCAGTTAGCTTTTGCATCTCATGTTTTACCTTGCTTGTTTACTGGAACATGTGGTGATGCTTTTGTTTGCAAAAACTGAAAAATGCGTGCAAATGATTTTCTTTAGATATCATCTGTTGCACTGATCATGCCATGTGTCTTAAGACAGTATCTCTTTTGCTATACTTGTTAGATGTTGTAATTGCAGTCAATCATATCTGAGAAGCATGCTTTCTACACTCCACCTGCACCCCAGTTGCATTCACTGCATATTTTGAGGGGGAGTTGCATTTCAGGGGGAGTCTGTGTCTCTATTGAGTGCTTGATGAGTTCACTTGTCAACAAGGGGGAGAAAATTTGGGATCAGAGTTTAAGGGGGAGTTCTTACTCTGTTGATATCCTTGTTGTTCTGAAAATCGCACTCATTTTGAGCTTTTACGTTTTGGTTAACCATAATGACCGTTTCTTGCTTCTGTTTGGCTTTTGGTCATTAGGGTTAAACTTTTACCTTATTTTTCTTCTTCTTTGTTTTCTTGTATTTTGTTTTCGTGTTTCCACATTTGTTCGCAGGTGCTGAAGAGCCGAGAAAAGAGGAGTGTTGACAATGCACTCATCAAGGGGGAGATTGAGGAGCCATGCTGAATAGCGTGGGCCTCATGGATCCAGAAGTGATGAGTCATTGTCAACGATAGTCAAAGAGGACTGAAGAAGAAGAGATCTGCTGTTTCATGGGTCGCGTGTGACTCAGGTACACGGGCAGCGAGCGACTGTCGGGCAGAGGAGGCTGCGAAGTCGGGCTGGCCCAATCCGGGTACATGGGCCAGAAGCAGTAGAAGACCCACTGGGCTGTTGACCGGGACTGACTCAGGTACACGGGCGGTGAGCGATTGCCGGGCTGAGAGAGCTGCGGAGTCGGGCCGGCCCAATCCGGGTACCTGGTGCAAAGCTAGTGGAGGCTTTGTCAGTTTCGGCGCAAAACTGACAACCATCGATCTTGTATCCGACTGTCTAGAAGAGAAGCCGTAGTCGCTACGAAAACTTAGCTTCCGGATAAGTCATTTGTAACTCTAGGCCCACAGTCGGTCAGTCGTGTCTGTAAAAATTCCTAAGGGCAGTAGAGTCTTTTTCTTTATTCTTGAGTCTGTAAAAAACCCTAAGGGGCTGGTAGAATATTCCTAGTGTTGGGCTGCCTATAAATAGGACCCCAATCCCTAGGGTTTGGACTACCCTTTTGTGCTGAAATCAAATCCACTCTTTGGGTCATTTTGTCTCTCGTTTTTCTCTCTCCTGTGTGCGCCGCCAGGCTCTACTCCTTCCTGTTTCTCCATGGTATTTGCTCTAATCTCTTGGATGCATTAAAGCCTTGGTCCCTGCTGACTTTATCTGTTGCACTTGTTTGGTTTGGGGAGTTATTGCTTCATCTACGGGCTGCTGAATTTATTTCGTGAGGAGAAGCTTCTTCTGTTGCTTCTGTTCTTCACAAACTGAGTACTAGTTCTTGCTGTTGCAAGTAGTACTACTTTCCTGTAGCTACAGTAGTCTGTGCAGCTTTTCACCTTCTACTGCACAGCCTTTTCGATCGAGGCTGACAGGGTCTGTCACCTTTTTGGCTGTGTTTCGAGCGAAGCTACACTCTGTTCGAAGCCCCTCAGTGTCGCGGGGTAGGCTTCGATTTATCTCTTTCGAAGGCTTCGTTCGATCTCCGGTATTTGGTTTGCGTTCTGTGTTGCTAAGCTTCGAAGCATCTTTCTGATCGTCAGCATCGCATACTTCGAACAATAGTGCGAAGGGGCTTCGGGCCTATCTGTTCGAAGTCCATACTTCGACAAGTTTTGAAGTTGGGTTCGAAGCTTGTAGCTCCGCTAGGCCTCGCACTGTCTTCTGTGTAGCGTGTCACCCTTCTCCTCCCTTTTCGGAGCTTGCTCTTTTCGAAGGTAGAGCATTGGCTTCGGACTTGTTTTTCTGTCGCGTGACAGGCTTCGCTTCGTTGTTCGAAGGTTGTTTGTTTGTGTGTTGTGTTCGAAGCTTTCTGTTCGAAGTTTTTGCTTCGAAGCATTCGGTTCAAAGTTGTGTTCGAAGTTTTGTCTTTGAAGTGCACTTCGAAGCAGGCTCCGACTCTGTCACTTTGCTTCGAAGCTCTTGGTTCGAAGCTCTTGGTTCGAAGCTGTGTTCGAAGCCTTGTCTTCGAAGTACATACTTCGAGCCAGGCTCCAGCACTGTTTACTTCGCTCCGGAATACTCTTCGCATCTTGTTACTTCGAACTAGGCTAGACCGTGACACCTTCGGCATCTCGGACAAGCTCCGTCACCAACCTCCGAAGCAGACCTCGACGTGCGAAGGGGGCTTCGCCAAGTTCCGAACAGGAGACAAATTTGGACAGTAACTTCTCTTTTCATCCTACACATACTTAGATCATTACATTGAGAAGTTTAGGCCTGTTACACTTTGTTCATCTGTCTAGTTGCACTACTTTAATACATCTCAGTTATCTTCAGTTGCTTCTAGGTTAGAAACCTTTAGATTTAGGCCTGTTGTTTATTTTCTGCTGCGTAGTCTTTTTGAGGTGCGTTGGGTATTGGGAACAGGCCATTGATTCGAAAGAATTTTTAAGGCGCCCATTCACCCCCCCTCTGGTCGCTACTTTCGGTCCTACAGATGGGCAGTCAACACAGGGCACGATGACAGTGGCATGAGCATCTTTCAGCTCCAGCTGAGCGCTCTCAAGCTCAGTGGCCAAAGCGTCCCTCTCATCTACCCTCTTTGTGTACTTGGACTTCAGAGTCGTCAGGTCACAGAGTAACACCTCACAGTTTGGGCACTCACTGCTACCACCCAAGCAAGGGGAAGAAGATAGACTCTCAATCCTGCCGTTGGCCATGGCAAGCTCACTCTCAAGCTCATCTATCCTCTTCTTAGCCCCTCTAAGCAGTTTCTCCTGACACCTCAACTCCTAACGGTTCTCTTCAAGTAAATCAACGACTTCTTATTCATAGGAGGATACCTTTTCATCGTCGTCGTCATCAGAGTTATCGGGGGAGCCCTTCTCTTCCTTATCCCCAAGAGCCATTGAGCAGAAGCTCTTGCAGGATCTTCGGCGGTGATGTGAGCTGCTCTTTGGCTTGTCCCCAAAGGCCATGAAGCAGAGGCCCACCGGATCGTCCTTGTCCTTCCCCTTCCTGATCACAATCTCCTCATCGCTTGATCTTGATGAAGAGGAAGAAGTCGAAGACTGCTTGGAGTAGCTTCTCTCCATCTCGGTGAAGAAGGCCTTGTCTCGCTTCTTGTTCTCACGCCGGTAGTCCTTTAGGGCTTTTCGGAAGAATATTGTCTTGGTCTTGCCCTTAGTGAAGGTGGAGCTGTCGTGCTTGCCGGAGTCGTAAGATCCACCACTGGTACCCTTCTTGTGACCATTGCGCTTGGGGCAGTCGGTGATGAAATGACCTGGATCACCACACTCAAAGCAATCGGATTTTGTGCCATGTGTTTTGAACATTCGCTTATCATAGACACGACGCACCCTGTTGTTAAACAGACACAGATCATCATCTCCTAGCGACTCAAGCTTGTCCTCAGTGATAGACATTAAGGAGTACACAGCACAACTCACAGAAGAGGAGTCAACAGAAGGTGTCGCAAGGGCTAGGGTTTTTGATCCAGAGCCAGTGAGATTTGATCTCAACTGGATATCAACCTCTATGGCCTTGAGCTTGCTGAACAGCTCTGAAATTGTCAAGGTATCATAAGAGGTGCTCTCAATGATAGAGGATACCTTAATCTCCCAGATCTTAGGGTCCAAGGTATGAAGAACCTTGAGCGCCTGCTCATAATCTGAGACCAGCTGAACTCCCTCAGCCTTGTTGGCCCGAAGCTTGTTGATGATCGATTGAAAATGACCAAACAAGGCTTCAACAGATTCACCCGGCTTCTGTGTGAAATTTTCATATTCACGCCGGTAGGTCTGATAGAGCCGAGCCTTGACCTGGGCTGTCCCCTCATGGTGTGCCTGGAGGGTAGCCCATATCTCTCTAGCAGTGCTGAGATGGCTCACATGCTCAAACTCAGTGGGACCTAAACCAGAAAACAAAATGTTCACCGCTTTGTTGTTGTTCTAATGCTGAGCGATTATCTCGGGGGATGTACGCTCAGCAACAGGTAGTATGGTAAAAGTAGTGTGAACACAAACGTCCCAAATGTCCGTGCTCTGGCTCATGAGATAGGATCGCATGTGAGTCTTCCAATAAGTATAGCCAAAAGCTTCCACGGAAGGAACCTTTCCAGAAGAAGTCATGATCACTACCTGGGTTTAGAACCGGTTAAGGTATGGAAAAACCCTAACCAGGCTTTGATACCACTTGTAGGACCGAAAGTAGTGACCAGAGGGGGTGAATGGGCGCCTTAAAAATTCTTGTGAATCAATGGCCTGCTCCCAACACCCAACGCACCTCAACAGACTTACAGCAAAAAGTAAACAGATCAACAGTGCCAAAAATAATCTAGCCTAAAAATAAACGGTGTCCTAATAGAGAAGACACCAACACAGTGTTGAAAGGCAGATTAACAGATCATTCAAAACATAAGCAGTTCACGCAACATGAAAAGAAACATTACAAGTAATCTACTCAAAAGCACGCAAAACGAGAAAAATAATTTTACTGTTCAAATTTTGTATCCTGTATGGTACTTGTCGAAGCCTGTGCGAAGTAGTCGTGCGAAGCCTGTAAATGTGGATGTCGAAGCCTGTTCGAAGCCTGCTTTCCTGGACGAAGGGGCCTCGCACGAAGACCCGGAGCAGACTTCGATCCCATTCAAAAAACAAGTGAAGCCTGCTGCTCTGTGTTGTGGGGCCCACACTGTGCACTTCGATCCTCAGCTTCTCCGCCCAATCATCGAAGTTAGACCAGCATGCCAAAATGACAGAAGCAATCAAGATCCTTGGGCTCCACGCATTGGAAGTAGAGGCGTCACGCGCGATGCACGAACAGTACAGCCCCCTGCCACGCAGCTTGGCTTGTTGCGCCTCCTGCGCGTGCTGCTCAAAGCCAGCTAGGCTAAGACCTAGAGGCTAGCTGCTGCCGCTAGCCGTAGGCACTAGCCGTAGGTTGTAGGTGCTAGCTAGGCTCGCCTAGGCTGCTGCTCTCGTGATTTCACCGGATAACAAATTGCACGGGGAGAAAAAGAACAGCTGGCAACAGTAATTTCTAGAACAGAAGAAAAGAACACCGGCAGTGGAGTTTTTAGCGAGAAGAATACGTACGCCGGTGGCGGAGAGAAACTCTAGGAAGAAGAACACAAAAAGAAGAAGACCCAAACTTTTGTGATTTGGTAAAGCGATTATAGAATGGGCAACCCTAACCCTAGGGATCGGGGCCCCTTTATAGGCAGCCCAATAAATGGGAAAAATCAAAAATACCCCTAGGGTTTTTACAGACGTTGAAATAAAAATGGAAAAGACCGAAATGCCCTTAGGGTTTTTTTTACAGACTCGACTGATAGACTATGGGCCTAAAGGAAAAATAGTATAAACCTAAATAAAGATAACTTGTCCTGATGCGGAGCTTTCATAGCAGCTACGGTTTCACCTCAAAACAGTTAGATCCGAGATCAGCGATCGTCAGTTTTGCACCAAAACTAACAAAGTGTCCACCGTCTTCGCACTGGGTACCCGGATTGGGCCGGCCTGACTCCGTAGATCCCTCAGCCCGGCAATCGCTCGCAGCCCATGTACCTGAGTCAATCCCGGTCAACAGACCAGTGGATCCTCTGCTGCTCCTAGCCCATGTACTCGGATCGGGCCAGCCCGACTTCGCGGTTCCTCTGCCCAACAGTCGCTCGCTGCCCGTGTACCTGAGTCACATGTGGGCCAGACACAGTAGGTCTTCTCTTCTCTTCATGTCCTCTTTGATTTCCATTGACAATAACTCATCACATCTAGAGTCATGAGACCCATGCTCTTCAACATGGCTCCTCGCCAACTGGCCGAAGCCAAGCTGTCAAGCACAAACCATCGGATGATAAAACTCATAAGACGGCTTGCGCGTAGAAACGACCGTGAAGTTGATCAAAAGAAGAAGAGGGGAAATGCAAGCAAGGAATATGGCCTCGCTCTCTGGACTCGAGAGCACATCGGCCAAGGATAGCTGATGTGGGTATTCATAGTCAGCCAAGGACTCGTAGGCATACCACACTACGTAGTCACTAATAAAGCCACAATAAAAGGCCTTAAACCATCGAGCCAAGATATCGACAAACATCCTCGCTCCCGGACAACAGGTGGTCGCCTCACCAAAGGACATGCATCGACGGGTGGTCAGAGAGGCATACTCGCGATGGTCGGATGGAAAGCGAAGGAGGTCAAAGGAGGGGCTAGAGGAGACTTTGGCCGTGTACACGTTAAGCCACAGCTGGAGGAACCACCAGGGACCCCCAAGGTGACCTACGACATCACCAGTCGACAAACTGGCCAATACCAGATGAAGAAAATGATCGAGAGAGCCAAGGAGGTATCAGCCAAGTGGGATTGCAGTTCTAGCAGCCAATCGTTCTACTAGGAATTGAGGTGACAAGTGGGCCCGAGGGTGGACCCACAAAAGAAGAACCGCTCGAGCCAAAGGTTGAGAAAAGCAATGTACTCTCGTTGACTAACAGTGCCGGTTTCCTTGTTGTGAATGGTGATATATTTTGCCCAGCCGTCAATGGACTTGATGTCGAAATGGTTAGAAGGTTTAGACCGGAAAAGGAAGGGGTCGACCACAAAAGTAACATCAAGAGAAGTCAAAACAACGACGTCGAGGAGGTTGGGACACATCGGCCCATGGCCAAAGAGAAACGCGTTCAACGCATCGGACCAGAAATAACAGGAGGATGCTATCATCAACTCGTTTTTAAAAGGGATAGCAAGAGATAGGTCGATGCAATGCGTGATCCTAGTTTGCTCCCAGGTACCCCACTCCGATGTGGCAACCCAGAGATACTAGTCCTACTATCCAGGAAGCGGGGTAGGGAATGCCCTAAAGCTTTGAGCCCAATTGGAAAAAACATTTTTTAACATTTGAAATGGATACGCAGGGTTTTAGCGTTGATAAAATCAGCAGGATCAGGATTGCCATTTGGCCCTTGAAAATAGCAAGATGGGTGGTTGGCCATAGGGATCAGGATTTGGTACTTCAAAATCTGAAAAAAAAGAGAGAAAAGAATAGTATAGAAGATCGGTGGAAAAATCAAAAGGGAGGAAGATCCGTCGAGAGCAAAGGATGCCAAGGAAGATGAAAGCAAGGAAATGACGGCAGATTTGGGAGCAAAAGCAAAAGCAGTGAACTGGAGGGGTGAAGAGGAGGTTCAGAGTGATCGAGTGAGGAGCCATGCTGAAGAGCGTGGGCCTCATGGCTCCAGATGTGATGAGTCATTGTCAATGGTAGTCAAAGAGTACTGAAAAGAGAGAGAAGACCTCCTATGTCTGGGCCGCTTGTGACTCAGGTACACGGGCAGCGAGCGACTGTCAGGCAGAGGGGCCGCGAAGTCGGGCTGGCCCAATCCGGGTAGATGGGCTAGGAGCAACAGAGGATCCACTGGGTTGTTGACCAGAATTGACTCAGGTACACAGGCAGCGAGTGATTGCCGGGCTGAGAGAGCTACGGAATTGGGCCGGCCCAATCCGGGTACCTGGTGCAAAGTCGGTGAACGCTTTGTCAGTTTCAGCGCAAAACTGACAACCGCTGATCTCACAGCGGACTGTTCAGAGGCGAATCCGTAGTCGCTATGAAAGCTCCGCTTCCGGATAAGTCATCTGTAAATAGGAGTTTACTATTTTGTCCTTATGCCCACAGTCAGTCATTCGAGTCTGTAAAAATATCCTAAGGGCAGTTTGGCCTTTTCTTTTTATTTCAACGTCTGTAAAAAAACCATAAGGGTCTGGTGGGATATTCCTAGGCTATTGGGCTGCCTATAAATAGGGCCCCAATCCCTAGGGTTAGGGTTAACTCACTTTAATCTAAAACTCTGAGTTCACCTCACCTACTCTTGTTTTGTGCGCTGCTAGGCTGATGTTCATCTCCCTATTTCTGTGAGCTTTCGCCGCCGTTGTTTGAATCTTGTTCACACCGTTAGTTAATCCTTCTATGTGTTTGAATCATGGTCTTTCCTGCGATTTAACTCTGCGCTGTGATCATTGCCTGCCTTGTTAAACGTGTTGGTGTTTTTTTAATCCCTTCCTGCATCCATCTTATTTTATGCACTGAGGGTTATTTTATTCAGACACTGTTCTTGCTATTGCATGATTCATTCACTCGTGTAAAGGTCTCTGTTTCCTAGCTTCTGAAGTTTCCACGGCTGTTCATTACATCTATTTTCTAGCCTAGTGTGGCTAGAGTTTTTCTTCAGACTAGTGCTATTTTCTCGAGACTGCATCCATGGCTGGTATTTTTAATATTTGTGATTGTTCATGGTGTCTCGTAACGGGCCCCACTGATCTTGGCGCAGGCTTTGCAGAGCGATAGTTTTTGCAGCTAGTTGGTAGCCTTTCCATCTAGGCAGTAGGTCTACATAGTAGCTTCACAGGCTTCGGTTTCTGTAGCTACAGTGTATGCTTTCTGTCTTCATGATGTTCGAAGCCTGCTTGTTCTGGTGAGGCCTATGTTCGGCCGAAGTACCAAGTGAGAATCCTGTCAAAGTCCTTTTTGTTGTTGTTTGCCTTCTCACTAGCTTCGCTAGCCCGGAGTTCCACTCGATAGCTTCGCTGCTGTTTTCGAAGCTCGCATAATAGCTTTGATCTGGCTTTATCGAAGTATGTTCTGACGGAGGTTTCACTGTTCGAAGCTCTAGCGTGGCCCCCACATTGTTTTTGTGTTCATTTCTTTGTTCAGCACTTCAAAGCTCTCTGTTCGGAGTATAGGCACCATAGATTTGCTTTCGAAGGTACTTCGCTGACATTCTTCGGAGTCTATGCTTGTTCAAAGTACTGTCTGCTATTTTTGTTCTGTTTCGAAGCTAGCTTCGCTGGTTACATCTTCGCACAACATCTTCGAAGCACACCTCGACTCAACGACCTTTGATACTGCATACATCGGACAAGCTTCGGCAGCTGCTCCCAGGCTTCGACACTGTGTTCTCCGAAGCCAGCTTCGATATCTATAGGCTTCGCACCACGCAGGCTTCACCGAGTTTCGTACAGGAGACAACTTTGAACAGTAACTCCTCATCTCTTTTACGTGCACTCAGTTTGAATTGTTGTGATGAACTTTGATCTACCCATGTTTTGAATGCTTTGTTTATCTGCCTATTAGCACTGCGTTGGTGTTTCTTTTTCTAGAACACCAGTCGTTTCTAGGCTAGATTCTTTTAGGCTTTGGTGATCTGTTCACGTTTTGCTGCTAAGTCTTTTGAGGTGCGGTGGGTGTTGGGAGCAGGCCATTGATTCGAAAGAATTTTTTAGGCGCCCATTCACCCCCCTCTGGTCGCTACTTTCGGTCCTACAAGTGGTATAAGAGCCTGGTTAGGTTTTTTTCCATACCTTAACCGGTTCTAAAACCCAGTAGTGATCATGACATCTCCTAGAAAGGTCCCATCCTTGGAAGCTTAAGGCTATAATTATTGGAAGACTTGCATGCGAGCCTATCTCATGAGCCAAAGCTCGGACATCTGGGACATTTGTATTCACGCTACTTTCACAGTGTTGCCTGTTGTTGAGCGCACTACTCTAGATATTATTGCCCAGCATCAGAACAACGACAAAGCGGTGAATATTTTGTTTTCTGGTTTAGGTCCCACTGAATTTGAGCGTGTGAGCCATCTCTCCACTGCGAGAGAGATCTGGGCTACCCTCCAGGCACACCATGAGGGGACAGCCCAGGTCAAGGCTTGGCTCTATCAGACCTACCAGCGTGAATATGAGAACTTCACACAAAAGTCGGGTGAATCTGTTGAAGCGTTGTTTGGTCGTTTTCAATCGATCATAAACAAGCTTCGGGACAACAAGGCTGAGGGTGTTCAGGGTATCCATACCTTAAGGTTCTCCATACCTTGGACCCTAAGATCTGGGAGATCAAGGTATCCTCTATCATTGAGAGCACATCTTATGATACCTTGACCATTTCTGAGTTGATTAGCAAGCTGAAGGCCACTAAGGTTGATACCCAGTTGAGATCAAATCTCACTGGTTCTGGATCAAAGTCCCTGGCCCTTGCTACACCATCTGCTGACCCCTCCTCTGTGAGTTGTGCTGGGTTCTCTTTGATGTCTATCACTGAGGACCAGCTTGAGTCGTTAGGAGATGATGACTTGTGTCTTTTCAACAACCGGGTGCGTCGTGTTTATGACAAGAGAATGTTCAAAAGACACGGCACGAAATCTGGGTGTTTTGAGTGTGGTGACCCAGGACACTTCATCGCCGACTGCCCCAAGCGCAATGGCCACAAGAAGGGCACCGGTGGTGGCTTCCACGACTCCGGCAAGCACGACCGCTCCTCCTTCAACAAGGGCAAGCCAAAGACCAGATTCTTCAGAAAGGCCCTGAAGGACTACCGACATGAGAACAAGAAGCGCGACAAGGCCTTCTTCGCCGAGATGGAGAAGAGCTACTCCAAGCGGTCCACGTCTTCTTCCTATTCATCGAGCTCAAGCGATGAGGAGATTGTCATCAGGAAGGGGAAGGATAAGGACGATCCGGCTGGCCTTTGATTCATGGCCTTCGGGGACAGGCCGAAGAGCCGCTCACATCAATGCCGAAGATCCCGCAAGAGCTTCTGCTCAATGGCTCTTGGGGATAAGGAAGAGAAGGGCTCCTCCGATGACTCCAACGATGATGACAACGAAAAGGTATCATCTTATGAACGTGAAATCATTGATTTACTTGAAAGCAATCGTCAGGAGTTAAAATATCGGGAAAAACTGCTTAGAGGGGCTAAGAAGAGGATAGATGAATTAGAGAGTGAGCTTGCCGTGGCCAACGGCAGAATTGACAGTCTATCTTCTTCCCCTTGCTTTGGTAATAGAAGTGACTGCCCAAAGTGTGAGGTGCTTCTGTGTGACCTGTCGACTCTAAAGTCCAGGTACATAGAAAGGGTTGATGAGAGGGACGCTTTGGCCACTGTGCTTGAGAGTGCTCAGCTGGAGCTGAAAGATGCTCATGCCACTGTCGTCGTGCCCTGTGATGATTGCCCATCTCATCTAGCTAGTTTAGCTGAGTTGAAAGCCAAGGGCGATGAGCATTTGGGTCATTTGGAGAGAGTGAGAGCTGAGCTCGCACAGACTAGGCTAGAGCTTAAGACACTGTCAGTTCCACCCACTGTCTATGAGAACTGCTTGTCTCTTATACTAGAGCTGATTAAGCTGAAAGCCGAGAAGTTTGTCCAAGTAGATAGAGAGTGTGAGACCTGCTTGTCTCAGGTGGAGGTACTAGCTTCCTTGAGAGAGGAACTAGCTGATGCCCAGAATGAAAACTTTTACCTCCGTTCAATCCTGAGTTGGATCAGTGCCAAAGAGCCACATCTCGGCATGATGATCCAGCAGTTTAATAGGCAGGATGGGTTTGGGGTAGGCTACACCTACACTAAGGCTGACTTTGAGAGTGCCATTAGCCAGGCGGTGGAGTGGAGTAAAATGACTCCTGAGCAGAGATACCCCAAGACTCACTCCACTGAGTCTTTCCAGGCTAGTCAGCCCAAGGATGGAGTGTTCCAAGAATAGCCCAAAGCTCCACCTGTTGGAACAATTGCGTTAGTTCCAGCAGGTTTTTTTGTGGTGGAGTGTGATGTGGAGAATGAACCTCGAAGGGTTCTAATAGAGGGAGAAAAAGGTTTATACTGGTTCGGGCCTCTCCTAGGAGATAATAGCCCTACGTCCAGTTGTGGTGGATTTGGCATGGTATGCCCTAGCATGGAGCAATAATTCCAGGGTCTCTTGGCCCCCTGGAGAAGGTATCCTGTTACAAGGGCTTGGCCCTGCTTTTATAGGCACGCAGGTCTTAAGGAAAAGACCAAAATGCCCTCTACAAGCCCTTAGGCTCATAGGGGTAGACAGGGAAAGAGAGCTAGCTACTGTACAAAAGTACCCTACAGCTTTACAGACGTGTCAGGCTGCACCAGGCTTTGACCAGCTAAACGACATACCAGGGGTGGAGGGGCTCCCGGTATGGCCTATATACTTAGATATTTCTTGAGCTTCGAAGTAGGGGCCGGAGCCCTTCTGGCAGAGGCTGCGAAGAGGGCTTCGAAGTGCACCCCTAAGGGGGGCTTCGAAGCATGCTCCGAGCAGGGCTCCGAACTGGGGTCTCGGAGCTTTGCTCTCCGAACTGGGGTCTCAGAGCTTTGGCCTCCGAACTGGGGGCCTCCGAGCTGGGCCCTCCGAACCGGGGCTCCGAACAAGGCTCCGAACAAGGCTCCGAACAAGGGTCTCGGAGCCTTGACCTCGAACTGGGCTCCGAACTGGGGTCTCAGAGCCTTGGCTTCGAACAGTCTTGACAGGGTCCGAAGGCTGGCTTCGTGGAGCCCCGAACATGGTCCGAAGGTTAACCTCGAACCGGGCTCGGAGGCTGGCTTCGAGGCCAACCCGAGACTTGGCTCCTTGCAGACTTCAGGGGATCCCGCGGGCTTCGCACCGAAGGGCTCCGAAGGGCTTCGATGGGGCCGGGGGCTTCGCCCCAGCAGGCTCCGGGACGAACCTTGAGACATGGGAACAGACCTGGGGGAGGAAACAGGCTTCGACAGCGTTGGGCTCCGGGCCGAAGGCTATCGGAGGCTGACGTCATTTGGCCCCTGTCCAGGGGAAATATATTCCCCCAACAGTAGCCCCTCGTGTGTAGGCCTTCGGGACGAAGGGGTGCATGCGCCTTTAGGACAAATGACCTGCAAAATACAACTTCGTATAAAACATGTCTTCGGAGCTTGGACCGAAGGCGACCTCGAAAACTGCAGGTAATAAATGCCTGCGCTAGTTTGTCAGAAAGACCTTAGGAGCCCAAACGGCTCCGCAACGGCTAGAAAGTTACCATTACCCTGCGCTGGGCCGCTTCGCCTTCGCTGGAGGCCCACTCGGCAGTGGGTTCGGCCCACGACTGCTGGAATTCTTACCGCGCCTATAAATAGGGGTTTACCGCGTGCAGCTTCGGCACGCTCTCATTTGTCTTCCTTCTCATCGCCTTACAACCTTCGCTCTCTTCTTCTTTCTGGCTTCGCGTAGAGCACCCTTCGCTAGCTTTAGCCCTTCGCGCCAAAGCCCCACCGAGATGCCGAAGAAGGCAGTGGCGAAGTCCTTGGCTCTGGGCCCGAGCTCGAGCTCCGCCCAACTGCAAGCGGCAGCGGCTGCAGCGGCGAAGCCTGTGCCTAGGCGGCTGGGGCCGAGGGACCTTCAGACGCCCTCCGACAAGTTTGAGCAGACCTTGGAGATGAGGGCTTCGATCTCCACGGAGGAGTCGGTCCAGAGGGCCTGCGAAGGGAGGATCGCAGCGAAGATCCAGCTTCGGGTCCCGGAGAAGTCGGAGGCTGTGCCGAGGCCTCGGGCTGACGAAGTGGTAGTGTTCGAGGCCTTCTTCGAAGCCGGCCTCGGGCTGCCAGCAGTGGGGATGCTGAGCGAAGTCCTCAAGGCTTACAACCTCGAGCTCCCTCAACTTTCATCCAACGCAGTGGCGACGTTGGTTGTCTTTGAATGGGCTATGAGGGCCGAGGGCTGTGAGGGCCGTGCGGATGTCTTCGTCGCCCTCCACGACGCCAACTGCCAGCCGAAGCCGAGGGAGGGGACAGACCGCGTCAAGAGGGCGCTGGCCTTCGGCAGCGCCAACTTCCAGCTCCGGAAGGAGTTCCAAGACGCCTTCCCGGCGAGGGCTGTAAACAACAAGTGGTACTCGAGGTGGGATCAGGAGTAGTTCTACACCTCCGTCGGCGCGAACTCCCCCCTTCGGAGTACGAACGCCCTTATCTCTTACCGGCGCGAGGGGGTGGTGAAGACCAGCGAAGACATCCTTCACTCGAGGATCTCGCTACTCCGGAGAGTGGCGGCGAAGATGAGCATGAGGGACCTCGCAGAGGAGTTCATCACTCTCCGGCTCAGCCCCCTCGCGCGCTCCTGGCCGGAGGGGCTCTTCCAGGCTTCGGGTCGAGGGGAACTTAGTGAGTTAGCCCTCGAACGCTTCTATAAGGCTTCGCAATCTCTTCGCCTTTTATACTCCGTAGATTTTCACTTCTGACTTAAACCTTTCATGAAGCCCACCTCGAACTGAGGGCTCCGGAGGAGGCCATCGCGGTGGCGGACCGAGTCGTTGGGACTTCGACCCCCGAGGAGCAGGCCCAGCGCCTCGCACTGGTGGGGTCCTGGGAGCGCTGGAACAGAGTATGGACCGCGCTCGACCTCGAGGGGATCCCTGCTCTGCTAGACTTCTCCCACCTTACTACCTCGTCGGCCGGAGCCAAGAGGAAGAGGGGGGAAGAAGATGAACCGGATGCTTCGGGGCCTCGGCCGGAGGTCCCCGCGGCCGAAGTCCCTAACCCGGGCGAGGTTGCGGCGAAGCCCGCAACTACTCCGACCCCCAAGAAGGCAGCGAAGCCCCTGGCGGTGAAGCCTTCGGCGGCGGAGGCTAACGCGCTTACTCCCGCCGCCAAGAAGGCCGCGGATGCTCTAGCGGCAAAAACTTTGGGGGCGAAGGTTGATGCGCCAGCTTCGCAGCGAATGGATTGGAGGGCACACCTAGCCCCTCCTTCCTTCGAGGAAATCTCTGACGAAGGTAAACTCTTTAATCATGTTTTCTTCAATATGCGGATCTTGACTTGGCTTTTCTGCAGAGGATGAAGCCGATGCGAGGCCCACCGTGGCGAAACTGGCAGGCGAAGCCGGGTCGAAGCCCGCCGAGGTGAAGCCCACGGAAGCTTCGAGCAGCAGCGGCAGCAACAGCGGCAGTGGCAGCGATTCGGAGTCCGAAAGTACTTCGTCCGAAGACGGAGGCGGCGGAGGCCGTGGCGGGGAGGACCCTCAAAGCGACGAGGATGTCGACGTGGTGGGCTTGAGCCCCGCCATGCCGAAGCCCGCGCAGGTGACCGCGGCAGAGGAGGTGGTTCACCCCTTCAAGCCGAGGGGGGCGTGATGGAGGCGGCGATCAATGGCTTCCGCGAGGCTTGTGCTGCTGCAGAGGCAGGGGACTTGGTGGCCCAACTTAGCCACTTGAACCCCACGTATCTCTTCATCAGTGCGAACGAAGTCCTCATACGGGTGAGCGAAGCCCCTTGCAGCCTTCGAACCGTGCTTTAGTCTTTGGTTAACACTTGTGATTTCTTGAATTCCTACAGGCCTTCGCACTGAACGCAATAGGTTCGACTTCTGCAGACAGGCGGATGGAGCACCTCGCAGAGGAGAAGGAGGCCCTTCGCCGCGAAGTCTCGGTGGAAGCCGAGAAACGAAGGCGGGCTGAGGCTTCGGCTGGCGCGGCAGAGGCGGCGAAGGCTGAAGCCGACAAGGCTAAGGAAGCTTTGGCTTCGGAGATGGATAGACTCCGCGCGGAGCTCAAGGCTTCGAAGGGTGACGAGGCCCGGCAGGCGAAGGAGAACGCTTCCCTCCGCCGACGGGCTCAGAAGCTTGAAGACTTCGTCGTGGACAATCTTGGCGAAGCCACCCAGAGCCTGACCGACGTCCTTGAGCAAATAGGGACCGAGTGCCGGGCTCTGGACTTCGGCGATCAGGACCCAATTGGGGACCTCGTCGATTTCTTGAAGACGGTGGCTTCGACGGCGGAGCAATTGATGAAGGGCTTCGCCCTCATGGCCGGCCGAGTCGTGGGCCAAGGGGTGTTGCACATGCTTCACTAAGCGGGGTGCAACCACCTTCAGGCAGCAACCTCCGTGACCCCGGTGGTCTTCGGGGGTCAGCACTTGGTGACGCCTCCGGCTGATGTCCGCGGAGCCTGGCGGCGGCTACAGGAACCCTGGAAGGAGCAAGGCTGCGAAGCAGTCCTCGACCTCCAGAAGGCCCTTCGACACCGCCGATCCAAAGCGCCTGCTGTGCCTGACCAGCCTTCGACTTCGACACCTCCGCCTCCGAAGGTGTAGATCTCCTTAGGCCTTTTTGTAATACTTAGCTGCAGTCTTGTAAAAACTCTATCAGCTTATTAATATGAATGCGGGGGTTTTTTTATACCTGCCCAGGCTCAGCCTCCGAGTGTAGATCTCGAAGTGCTCGAGGACTCCGAGGAACTTCGACAGTTGTGGGCGGTCCTTGAAGTAGCTAGGTCCGAAGGTCCCCCTCGGTTTAAGATGTCGAGGGGGCCTAGCGGCGAAGCCATCTCCGAAGTAGCTCAGGATTTGCTAGCCGTTGTGAAGACGGAGTTCCTTCAGAGTTCTCTGTTTTTACCTTCGCGGACGGCCTTAGCAGGCGACGAAGCCTTAGACTTCTCTGCCTTCGATACGGCACCACCTACTTCGCTAACTTGGAGCGACCTGCAAAGTGGGAGACGAGGTCCATGGGCTTTGGAGCCTGGACGAGCCGGTCGTGGGAGAGCGGGCTCCGACGAGGCTTCGTCCAGTCGAGGGGGTCCTGGCCGAAAGAGAGGCAAGCGAGGGTTGGGGCCTCGCACATGATTCTTCTTAGGCTTAGACACAGACTACTCGTAGTTTGCTCTCGAAGTATATTTGTAACACACTTCTCAATTGTCATACAATGAATGGAATTTATTATATTTGCATACTTCGTCTGTATGCTTCGCATTGTTTGGCTTCAAACGTTTTTAGCTTGTCACGCTCATACTGCGTATTACATTCGCACACCTCGCATACATGCTTCCCCCCTTTGCTCGTGGCAGCTAGGGACTTAGCCGTTGCTGGTGCGGGCAAAAAAATAATAAAAGATGCGAAGGGTGCACCTTTCGGCGGCTTCGACGCATGAAATTTTATTTGAGCGAAGGCCTCTTTTGGGCTTCGAATGCTTTAATTTGGTGTGAAGCAGGCCTTCGGCTGCTCGGAATTTCATTGAGCGAAGGCCTCTTTTGGGCTCCAAACGCATTAAGTTGGTGTGAAGTAAGGCTTCAGCATAACCAATTTAAGCGAAGCATGCCTCGGCATGCTGGGATTTGGATGTTGTGCGTAAGCGAGGCTCTGAAACACACTTAGATTTTAGCGAAGTATGACTTCGAGACACTTAGGCGTATATTATATTAACACGCGAAGCAAGGCTTCGGAGCGTGTTTGGATAATGAAGCAAGGCTTCGGATCTTGGTCCTGTAATGAGAAGGATATTTGGTGTGGATTCACCGAACCTGTGATAATGTGAGCCACCTTCGACTCTGAGCCACCTTCGACTCTGGGTCACCTACGACCCTGGGCCACCTTCGACCCGGGGATGCATCAGGCCGGAGCCTGGAATCCCGGACTTGCCGAGCCGTCGCTCGGAAGTCTCAAAGCCCACTGCTACGGGCCCGGAGGCGCTGTGTAGCCTTCGGAGGGGTGCTCCGGATTTTGTACAGCGAAGCGAGGCTTCGGATTTTAAATAAGGTGAAGCAAGGCTTCAGTTTTTGATAAGGCGAAGCATGGCTTCAGTTTTTGATAAGATGGAGCAAAAGTTTGCATTCAAAGGCGAAGCGGGGCTTCGGCTTTAAGGCAAAGCGGGGCTTCGAATTTATATTAATGTAATTGCAGATTGGTACATCGAAGTAAGGCTTCGGACTGTACATACCTTGTAGCCCTTGGGGCTTTGACAGCCTTTGAAACGTGGAGCAGAGCTCCTTGCCAGAGAGTGAGCTCCGAAAGGTGATGGGTGGAGGAAGGTGAAGATGACCTTCGAACTGCACCCGAAGCCCCTTGCCGAAAGGTGCGCGAAGCAAAAGGAGCTTCGAAGCTCCGCCCTCAAGCGTACTTCGGGTTGCAGATAGTGGCAGAGAACTTAGCCTTTTGTACTAAGCTCCCCACGGACGGCGCCAACTGTTGGAACAATTGCATTAGTTCCAGCAGGTATTTCTGTGGTGGAGTGTGATCTGGAGAATGAACCTCGAAGGGTTCTAACAGAGGGAGAAAAAGGTTTATACTGGTTCGGGCCTCTCCTAGGAGATAATAGCCCTACGTCCAGTTGTGGTGGATTTGGCATGGTATGCCCTAGCATGGAGCAATAATTCCAGGGTCTCTTAGCCCCTTGGAGAAGGTATCCTGTTACAAGGGCTTGGCCCTGCTTTTATAGGCACGCAGGTCTTAAGGAAAAGACCAAAATGCCCTCTACAAGCCCTTAGGCTCATAGGGGTAGACAGGGAAAGAGAGCTAGCTACTGTACAAAAGTACCCTACAGCTTTACAGCTTTACAGACGTGTCAGGCTGCGCCAGGCTTTGACCAGCTAAACGACATACCAGGGGCGGAGGGGCTCCCGGTATGGCCTATATACTTAGATATTTCTTGAGCTTCGAAGTAGGGGCCGGAGCCCTTCTGGCAGAGGCTGCGAAGAGGGCTTCGAAGTGCACCCCGAAGGGGGGCTTCGAAGCATGCTCCGAGTAGGGCTCCGAACTGGGGTCTCGGAGCTTTGCTCTCCGAACTGGGGTCTCGGAGCTTTGGCCTCCGAACTGGGGGCCTCCGAGCTGGGCCCTCCGAACCGGGGCTCCGAACAAGGCTCCGAACAAGGCTCCGAACAAGGGTCTCGGAGCCTTGACCTCGAACTGGGCTCCGAACTAGGGTCTCGGAGCCTTGGCTTCGAACAGTCTTGACAGGGTCCGAAGGCTGGCTTCGTGGAGCCCCGAAAGGGGGGTTCAAGGGCTAACTCCGGACATGGTCCGAAGGTTAACCTCGAACCGGGCTCGGAGGCTGGCTTCGAGGCCAACCCGAGACTTGGCTCCTTGCGGCCTTCAGGGGATCCCGCGGGCTTCGCACCGAAGGGCTCCGAAGGGCTTCGATGGGGCCCGGGGGCTTTGCCCCAGCAGGCTTTGGGACGAACCTTGAGACATGGGAACAGACCTAGGGGAGGAAATAGGCTTCGACAGCGTTGGGCTCCGGGCCGAAGGCTGTCGGAGGCTGCCATCATTTGGCCCCTGTCCAGGGGAAATATATTCCCCCAACACCACCCAAGAAGCCCATATGGGTTCCAAAGCCCAAACACCTCCACACTTCTCTTGACTCTCTTCCTGGACCCTCTCACACGAGGAAGACTATACCTAACACCACTAAGCCCAAGAACCCCAAGCCTCAACCACATCCCAAGAATCCCACCTATCATTGTGAGTACTGTCAGAGAGACGGGCATCTTGCGGAGTTTTGCTTCAGGAGGAAGCGGGTTGAGAGAGCAGAGAGAGCTCGTGGTGGTCAGGAGCAGTTCTACCAGCAGGGCAGTAGACTGAGAGTTCCTCTACACAGGGAGAGGCTGGAGGCCAGCCTCATCGTGTAGGTGGTGGTAGAGGAGACGGATTTCATGCCCATGCTCCAGATGGTGGTGTTCGTTCCGGCAGAACTCCAGGTCGTTCTGGATACGGTCTTGGACCTCGTGGCTAAGGTTTTAGGCAGAACCGTGGACCACGCTTTGAGCCATGTTTTGGTCCAAACTCTTCTAATGGTTTTTGCTTTCCGTCTTTTGAGCATATGGCTCGACACTGGTTTAGTTCTTTTGCTAAACCTGGTGCCCGACCATTTGCTCCCCCTTACAACCACTGATTGTGTAGGATCGGGGACTGGAGGATGTTTGGATCGTGGACTCAGGATGCTCTCGCCACATGATGGGACATCGCAGATGGTTCTCAAGTCTCACTCCCCCGAGCTCCAAAGAGTACATCACATTCGGGAACAGTGGTCAAGGGAAGGTACACGGCATTGGCTCAATTCGCATCTCTGACCATTTCTCTCTTAAGAACGTTGCTTTGGTTGGAAATTTGAGCTTTAATTTGATTTCTGTTTCTCAACTTCTTGAGGATGGTTTGGAGGTTCGTTTTAAGAAGGGCAATTCTTCTGTGATTGATTCTAGAGGGTCTTTGATTTATCAGATCTTACCTTTTGGTAAGGTTTTTCGGATTGACTTCTCTAGTTCTTTTGGCCCTTCTCGCTGTTTGATTGCTAGATCCTCCTCTGAGCTCTGGAAGTGGCATAGGAGGTTAGGTCATTTGAGTTTCGATCTGCTAGTCAGGTTGAGCTCTATAGACCTCATCCGAGGATTGCCCAAGCTTAAAATAGAGAAGGATCTAGTTTGCCATCCCTATCGTCACGGGAAAATGGTTGCCGCTTCTCACTCACCTGTGACTCAGGTGATGACTTCGTATCCGGGTGAGCTATTACACATGGACACTGTCGGTCCAGCTCAGGTACGCTCAGTCGGTGGGAAGTGGTACGCGCTTGTGATCGTTGACGACTTTTCTCGATTCTCGTGGGTTTTCTTTTTGGAGTCTAAGGATGAAACTTTTCATTTTGTTCATGACCTAATTTTGAAGCTGAAGAATGAGAACAATGGTCTGATGTGAGCAATTCACTCTGACAACGGCTCTGAGTTTAAGAACTCTTAATTCGTCAGCTTTTGTAGTGATCAGGGTCTTGAACATCAGTTTTCTGCTCCTTACACTGCCCCACAGAACGGCATTGTGGAACGAAAGAACCGCATGCTAGTCGAGATGGCCAGGATGATGCTCGATGAGCATAGGACTCCTAGGTGCTTTTGGGCTGAAGCCATAAACACGGCCTGTTATCTGGCCAACCGCATTTTTCTTAGAGCTTACCTAGGTAAGACTTCATATGAGTTGCGGTTTGGCAGACAACCCAAGGTGAGCCACTTGCGAGCGTTTGGCTGCAAGTGCTTTATGCTCAAGAGGGGTGGGCATTTCGACAAATTTGAGTCTCGTTGCTGGGATGGAGTTTTTCTTGGCTATGCTTTGCATTCTCAAGGCTTCCATGTTTGGAACCTTGACTCCCAGCAGCTTGTCGATACTTGTGAGGTTTCTTTCGATGAGTCCTTGCCGTCTTTAACTCCTTTTGAGCCTTCTAGAGATGGTGAGCTCGGAGAGTCCATCTTCGAGGAAGATGAGGACACTCTAGCTGTTGATGAGGGTGGGCCTTCTGCACTGCCTGCAGAACCCACACCTTCTGAGACTTCGACTGAGGACGAGGGCAGACCTCTGATCACTTCTTCCACTTTGATCGAGCCTCCTCAGTCGAGTCCAGAGGTGCCTGCTGCTGACTCCGGTGAGGTGACTTCAGATCACCAGGGATCCTGAGCAGTTCAGCGTGATCACCCCTCAGAGCTCATCATCGGTGATTTGTCTGCAAGGACTTTGTGTTCTTCTGTTGACTCACTTGTTGTGTTTGTTGAATCTGCTTTTGTTGCATCTTTTGAGCCCAGAGACGTTTCTCATGCTCTTTCTGACTCGAACTGGATTAATTCCATGCAAGAAGAGCTTGAGAATTTTGTCCGTAATCAGGTTTGGACACCGGTTGAGCTACCACCCGGATGCAACCCCATAGGCACCAAGTGGGTGTTCAAGAACAAGCAGGGTGAAGATGGGGTTGTGGTGCGCAACAAAGTTTGATTGGTTGCCCAGGGTTTTTGCCAGAAGGAAGGTATTGATTTTGAAGAAACCTTCGCCCCTGTTGCTCGTCTTGAGTCCACTCGCATTCTCTTAGCTTTTGCCGCTTCGAAGGGTTTTAAGCTTTTTCAAATGGATGTCAAGAGTGCTTTTCTGAACGGGTACATAGAGGAGGAGGTTTATGTTAGGCATCCCCCCATTTTTTAGAACCCTAAGTTTCCTCGACATGTTTTTAAGCTGCGGAAAGCTTTATACGGTCTAAAGCAAGCCCCTAGGGCTTGGTATGACCGGTTAAAGCAGTTTTTGTTGGGGAAGGGTTTTGTGATGGGTTCTGTGGATAAAACTCTCTTCTTGCTCAGAGATGCTTGAGATTTCTTAGTCGCTCACATTTACGTGGATGATATTATTTTTGGCGGTACTACTGATGCTCTTGTGTCCAAGTTTTCTGAGCAGATGCACAGCGAGTTTGAGATGAGCCTCATGGGTGAGCTCAAGTATTTCTTAGGGCTCTAGATCAAGCAGACCAAGGACGGCACCTTCATCCACCAGGGTATGTACACTCGAGACATGTTGAAGAAGTTTGACTTTGGTGGAGAGCTGAAGCGTCAGATGACCCCAATGGGCACATCTGGGGGCCTGGACAAAGACGAGAGCGGCGTCAAGGTCAACGAGAGAGAGTTTAGAGGGATTATCGGTTCGTTGCTGTACTTGACGGCGACGAGGCCAGACATACAGTTCGCTGTGGGACTTTGCGCGTGTTTCTAGTCTTCACCACGCGTGTCTCATCGGCAGGCTGTCAAGCGCATTTTCAGGTATCTTACCTATGCGCCTGATCTTGGTCTTTATTATTCAGCATCATCATCTCTTGATTTATCTGGCTTTTCAGACGCTGACTTTGGTGAATGTCGGTTGGATCGCAAGTCGACTTCCGGTACTTTCCAGTTTCTTGGTTCTTCTCTTGTCTCTTGGTCTTCTCAAAAGCAGTCTGGAGTTGCTCTTTCGACCACTGAGGCTGAGTATGTAGCTGCTGCTAGCTGCTGCTCACAGTTAGTTTGGATGATTTTCACTTTGCGAGATTTTGGGTTGTTCTTTCCTACCAGAGTTCATTTGTTTTGCGACAGCACCAGTGCTATTAGTGTAGGGAAAAACCCTTGTCTCCATTCAAAAACCAAACACATTGATGTGCGCTTTCACTTTCTGAGGGATCAATATGAGAAAGGTGTCATTGACCTTGTTCATGTTGATACTCATCATCAGTTAGCTGACATTTTCACCAAACCCCTAGATCAGTCGACTTTTGAGCATTTACGAGGGGATTTGGGTGTTGTGTATCCTTTTAGGATATTTTGAATCAGTTTTCTTTCTTCTTTACTCTTTTCTTGAGTCGTTTTGTGTGTGTTCATATCATACATATTCATATCACACTTTGAGCCTGCTTCTGTTATATGATTGATCTGCTTTACTTATTCTAGCTGGTACATGCTTTTGATTACTTGTCGATGATCATGCTTTGCTTCAGTTCACGTGATATGTCTGATATTTGTCATATGCATGGCTTTATACTTGAAAATCTGTTGGACCGAAAACGGCGACCAGAGGGGGGGTGAATGGGAGCATTTAAAATTTCGGGCTAAAACAGCCTTCTGTTTTAGTTCTGTCTTCTGCGGAACAGGCTTCAAACACATCCTTCGAAGGTCTGGTTCAGAGGTAACTTACAGCTCTGAACACAGGCTTCGCAAGAGAGCAAAAGTTCGAAGTCAAGAAGACTTCGCTCCACTCAAACCTGAAAAAACCAACTCTGCTAAGTCAGTGCAGGCTCCGCACACAGGGTGCTTCGAGCAGGCTTCGCACTTCACCCTTCGCAAGAGTGGACTGCCCTCCGAGGACTTCGACCAAGTACTTAGCAACAGCAACTGGTGCTGGGCTTTGTACACCGAAGGTCTAAACGCACACTAACAGACTTCGCTAGGGACTTAGACACGATAAGAAGCACGAGCTTCGATCAGGGCTTCGCTAGTAAGCAGCGAGGTCTAGCCTCCTGTTACACAGAGCGAACGCACACTGAAAAGCACACTTCGCACAAAACACACTTCGCCTAGACAGGCTTCGGTGCACTACAACTAGCGAGGTATGCAAACAAGCTCAAGCAGAAGAATGAACACAGAAGCAGGGCTTCGCTGCTTGAACAAGGAACACAATAAATGAACTCAAGATGAATACAAAGTATGGGGAGGCCAGTACAGGAGCTCAACAGTAAATGCTCAAAGTGTTAAATGTTACCTACCCAGCCCCCATATTTATAGCCACTATTCACCCAAGTGAATTGACTACATTACCCCTAGGGTTTACATTGGTTTTGTCTCTACAGAACAGAGGGGTACAAAAGGTAGTCAACTTTATTCTGGAGGCTTCTCTGTCAGCTTTGCAGAGGGGACAGCGTCAGCTTTTTGCATAGCAGACAATGTCAGCCTTTGCAATCTTTGACTTTTCTGAAGCCCCCCTTCGCACGCGAGGGGTGCAGTAGCTTCGGTGAGAAGTCTTGAGCCTGACGGCCTTCACTTCACCGAAGTCAGCCTCCGATACAATGACGGTTTTGAGCCGAAGCCGTCAAAGCCCTTGGGCGTTCGCACCACCACCTTCGGAGTGGACCACCACGGCTTCGCAGCTACTCCTAGCTCAAACTCCGTTAGTCCGTGTACCGAAGCCATGCATGGCCGAAGTACCACAAGTCATCCTTCACTCCGGAGCTAGCCTCGCTCCGAAGCCTACTTCACTCCGAAGCCCCACCTTCGGAGTACCACCCTTCAAAGTCCCTCCTTCGTCCAAGGCCTCCGCATGAAGCATTCCATGAGCACTTCGTCGTAGTGTCTCTCCCCGAGCACACTCCTCGACGAGCCTCACCCGGACCATGCCTTCGATGCACCTCGACTTCTGAGACCTTCGTCGGGTACCTTCGAGTGTCTCCCTCCGGAGCACACCTCGAAACCTTTGCCTCTGCTGAGGACTTGATCCACCATACTCCGAAGTCACTCCATCCGGAGTACCCTTCGAAGTGCCTCGCCTCCGAGGACTTTGTCTCGGAGTACCTTCACTCGGAGCCACGCTCCGCACTTTACTGCCTTCACCTGGTGCACCTCGACCCGAGGTCCGACCTAGACCCCTTCGCAGAAACCGTGATGGAGCTCCCCGCTCCCCTGGCATCAAGCCTCCCGCTTGACCCAGGTTCACCTGCTACGAACCGTCCGTCGCCTCCGCAATCCCCTGCGCACCACAGACAAGCACACAAGTGTATCCAGTACTCCAGAGACCTCTCCGGGTTAGCAACCTTCGACACACACTCTGGTGTACCGCCCAAAGTACCGAGGCCTTCGGTACAAACCCAATCATTGTGTATTGTCGGACCCCTCCGACACGCACACTTCGCTACAACAACCAAACCATTGAACCCTTCGGTGATACAGCCTCTGAACACCTTCGGAGGTCCAACCTCCGAGCCCCTTCGGAGGTACCCCTTCGAACCAGAGGATAAACTCTGTCAATCACTCATCACACTCCGAAACCAACCCTTGGTTTCTCAATCTCCCCCTTGATGAGTGCATTGACAACCAACTTCAAGTTCAAGAAAAATTAAAAGACTTTCAGCACACAAGTGACCATAAAAACTCAAAAACGAGCCAAATCATGTCACTTGACAAAAGAATTTTCCTCCCCCTTTTCAAGAGTAAAAGCCCCTTCGGCAAATCTCCCCTTTTTCAAGATAAAAACTCCCCCTGAGTTATTTAATTGTACCCCCTTGCAACAGAGAATTCAAAAATTTCTCCCCCTTTGGCAATGCAAGCATCATGGAGCATTTAAAAGATGCATTGCTTGGAAATGAGCAGAATTGCAAAGACATAGAAAGCAAAAATATGCCAACAGTAATACCAATGATCATGGGCTCAGCTCAATTTAACATTCTCTAAAAACATGATGACAGCATGTGATTTTATCATTTTTTGAAATAAAAGCATCACCACTTAGTCAAGGAAACAAGACAAGTAAAAGCAGGGACTGCGCAAAGCTAGTCAAGTTCTACTCTAGACAGACAAGTCCAGTTCAAGTGGAGCATTAAAAGCAAACTTTATGATAAATGAATTTTGTTGTTCTTTTCATAATGCCAGGGGTTATTTGTTTGTCCACCTTATGCTTTCCAATCAGGCCAAGCCTAGGCATGAAAGCCATCAGAAGCTTAAGGCAATGATTTTGGTAGACACTACACTATTCCAGTTCAGACCAATGTGCAATGGTAAGCAGTCTAGAATAGAGTAGTGCGACAAACAAACCCACCTGGATCTTTTAACTCTGAAGCATGCAAATCATGGATTTTTTATTTTGATTTAAATGAATAAGCATTTTATGAATATCCATGAATATGTAGAACAATTTTTCAAGTTAGCATCCAAAGAAAAGTGTCTTGCTATCAAGCAGATAAAAGATAGCTAAAGCAGTCCTGCCTAAACATGCTAGATTCAAGACTAAGCAGTGAGCATGATTTGAATTTGAAAAAAAAAACATCATGCACAGTATTGTTTCAGATAAATTAAAAAGAGCTGAGCTGTCATGATTTCATGAATTATAATCAGGCATATAAGTGCAAAAGATGTAAATGCAGTTTCAACACACAATTAGCAAATGCACACCAATCTAAAACTGCTCCCCCTCACACAATGCCGTAAGGGTGACAAACACCAAGTTCCCCACGCAAGTAGGCAAATCGAGAAGCATCGAGGGGTTTAGTGAAAATATCGGCTAGCTGGTGTTGGGTATCAACATATTGAAGTTCAATATCACCCTTCTCATTGTGATCTCTGAGAAAATGATATCGCACATCAATGTGTTTGGTTCTGGAGTGCTGAACCGGGTTGTTTGCAATACAAATAGCACTAGTGTTATCATAGAAAAGTGGAACACTCTTATAATCTAACCCGAAATCCCGCAAAGTGGAAGCCATCCACAAAATCTGAGAGCAACAGCTAGCTGCAGCAACATATTCGGCCTCAGCCGTCGATTGTGCAACACTAGACTGTTTGCGGGAAGACCAGCAAACCAAAGAAGTACCCAGAAAATGACAAGAACCAGAGGTACTCTTCCTATCAATCCTACACCCAGCAAAATCCGCATCAGAATAACCTCGAAGACACAAAGAGGAAGACGCTGAATACCATATGCCGAATTCAAGAGTATGTTTGAGATACCTTAGAATGCGCTTTACCGCTTGGCGGTGCGAAGCTCATGGTGAAGCCTGAAAACGAGCACACAGACACACTGCGAAGTGTATGTCCGGCCTCGTAGCAGTCAAGTAGAGGAGGGAGCCGATCATGCTTCGGAACTCCTTCTGATCTACGGCTTCTCCATCTTCGTCAGGATCCAATGCTACAGATGTAGCCATCGGAGTGGCGAGGGGCTTCGCATCGGTCATGTCAAACTTCTTGAGCAGGTCCTTGGTGTACTTCGTCTGGTGGACGAAAGTACCTTGTTTGCTTTGCTTGATTTGCAAACCAAGGAAAAAGGTGAGTTCACCCATCATGGACATTTCAAATTCCCTGCTCATGGCATCTGCAAACTCGGCAACCAAAGCATGAGAAGAGCCACCAAAGATAATATCATCCACATAAATCTGTACTAGAAGGAAATCTTTGCCATGCTTGAGAGTAAACAGGGTTTTATCAACAGAGCCCATCAAATACCCCCGCTCGAGCAGAAAAGACTTAAGTCTGTCATACCATGCCCGAGGGGCCTGCTTGAGTCCATAAAGAGCCTTATGAAGTTTAAGGACTTTATGTGGGTACTTGGGGTTTTCAAAACCAGGGGGTTGTTTTACATAAACATCTTCACCTATGAAGCCATTAAGAAAAGCACTTTTGACATCCATTTGATAGAGTTTGAATCCCCGGGATGTCGCAAAGGCAAGCAAAATCCTAATGGCCTCAAGGCGAGCAACAGGTGCAAAAGTTTCAGTAAAATAAATCAGGTGCAAAAGTTTCAGTAAAATCAATCCCTTCTAGTTGAGAATAACCCTGAGCTACAAGTCTAGCCTTGTTTCTAACTATAGTCCCATCCTCCCCTTGCTTGTTTTTGAAAATCCATTTAGTTCCAATGAAATGAACATTTGGTGGAGGATCAACTAATGTCCAGACTTGGTTTCTCTCAAAATTTTCAAGTTCCTCATGCATGGCATTGATCCAACTAGAATCAGAAAGTGCATGACTAACATCTAAGGGCTCGAAAGAAGCAACAAAAGCAGAATTAGTGAAATGAGCATGTGAACGTGTTACCCTTTGACCAAGCTCACCAATGATCTGCTCGGGAGGGTGCATCCTTTGAACATGGTGTGGAGCCTCGCGGCGGGATGCAGTCTCCCCCTCAACTTGTGCGTTGGAGTGGTCCAAGATGACCGATGTTGAGGTAGTTGCTTCGGGACCTTGTGCCGAAGTGGTTGAAGCGGGGTCAGCTTCGGGGGTAGATGTCGAGGGTAGTAGGGGTTCATCCTCGAAATCTCCAGGATCTTCTTCTTCGAAGATGGTTTGTTCCATGTCGTGTTCATTTGCTTGTTCAAGAGCAGAACTAACAGAGGGGGTTGATTCATCAAAAGTCACATCACATGACTCGATGACAGTGTTAGTTTCCAAATTATAAACACGATAAGAATGACCATGAGTAGTGTAACCCAAAAAGATCCCGTCAGAAGATCGCGACTCGAATTTATCCAAGTTACCACGTTTTAGGATAAAGCACCGACAGCCAAAAACTCGAAGATGAGTAACCTTGGGTTGTCTCCCAAAACGTAGCTCATAAGATGTCAAATTTAAATTGAGCGCAAGAAGATTCGGTTTGAGATGTAACATGCAGTGTTCATGGCCTCAGCCCAGAATTTTCTAGGAGTCCTGTGCTCATCAAGCATCGTCCTAGCCATCTCAACCAAAGTGCGGTTCTTCCTCTCAACGACACCGTTTTGTTGAGGAACCCGCAGAGCAGAGAATTGATGTTCTATGCCATGCTCCATGCAAAAGTTAACAAAGAGATTGTTTTTGAACTCGGTGCCATTATCACTTCGAATGAATTTCAATGCACCTGAGAGTTCAGTGAAAAGTTTCAAAGCCAAGCTCCGAAAGTGTGAAAACACTTCATCCTTGCTGGCAAGAAAGTAGACCCAAGAGTAGTGAGAGAAATCGTCGACAATAACTAACACATACCACTTGCCGCCTAAAGAACTAACCCGAGAAGGACCTACAGTGTCCATGTGGAGAAGTTCTCCGGGTTGTTCAGTCATCACTGTGGTGACTGGCGAATGCGAAGCGGCAATCATTTTTCCATGTCGATAAGGAGCGCAAACTAAATTCTTCTCAAACTTGAGCTTGGGCAATCCTCGGATCAGACCTAGGGCGCTCAGACGAGCGAGCAACTCAAAGCTCATATGCCCTAGTCTCCTATGCCACTTCCAAAGCTCAGAAGTCGAATGTGCAACAAGACAATGAGAAGAACCAGATGATTCTGAAAAATCAGCTCCAAAAACTCTCCCAACTCTAAAGATCTTACACACTACAACGCCATCAGAATTGAGCACTTGCGAAGTATCGCGATGGAATCGCACTTCGAAGCCCTCATCAAGCAACTGAGATACCGAAAGAAAATTGTATCCCAGGTTTTCAACCAAAGCAACATCTTTGAGAGTGAAATTCGAGTTTATTCTTACCACACCTTTACCTTTCACTCTACTCCTTCGATTGTTGCCAAAGGTGATATGTTCCCTTTGCTTGGTTGTTGTGAGGCTGGAGAACCATGCTACATCTCCGGTCATATGGCGCAAACAACCGGAGTCCATGATCCACGTGCCCTCCAAGCCTCGATCTGTCGCCTACACATGATAAGAATATCTCGATCGCTCAGTGCTGGGGTGAGTGAAAAAATGACGAGGCATCCAACACTGAGTGACACGAGTAGTAGGCACAGTAAAAGTAGATGGTCTACGCACATGATAATCTGAATGATGCAAAGTGCGAGGTCTACCTACATGCGGTGATCGAACAACATGTCGAGGTCTCCTACTCTGACGAGGTACAAAGCTACTCGCCCGGGGTCTACCACCATATGGAACATGGTGAACACCTCGAGGAGCAAAACCTCTCCGAGAAGCACGAGGAGCCTCAAAAGCAGGACGATAGTAAAACTCAGACTCATGCATACCTAAAGATGGGTAATGCATGTCCTGGTAACTCATCGCCTGAGAGCGTCGCTCATCCTTGATGCGACGAAAATAGAACCCAACCAAATGACCCACCCGCTGACAGTAGGAACAATGGAAAACTCTCCTAGGGGCACTCTCATGGGTCTTAGGAGCAACTCTCACAGGCTCCTTGGGCTTCTGCTGAGTGGTTTTCTTTGGAGAGATTTTCTTGGCAGGAGGAGTGGTTTTCTTTTGAGCTCGAGTAGGTTTCTTGGCTGATGGAGTGTCTAACAGAGCTCTCTCTTTCTCTAGGGTAGTGGGAGAGGTAAAAATAGTTTTGTTTTCATTCTCTGAAGGAATCCTCTCAAAACCCAAACCTAGAGCTAACCCTGCTCTGTCAGCACACATCTTGGTCTTGGCCAAGAGCAAATCCATCCTACCCTTTCCCTCAGTGCATTTATTAACCACGGAAAGAAGGTATTCATTTTCTGACATGAGATTCTCAGCTCGCTCTCTAACAGTGCATAGCTGGTCCTTAAGGGTAATGCAAGTGTCAAAAACAGGTTGCACATCCTTAGAACTACCGGCCCTCTCCAATCTAGCCTCTAAGTCATGAACATGCTTATCACGTAAATTAATGCTTTCGCGTAATAAAGAGCAGTTCATGCATTCAATAATATCATGAGGCCTAGAATCCACCACCAAAAGCTGCTTCTGTGCAGTCTCAAGCTCAGAAAGAGTTTGAGCATGTACAGAACGCAACTGAGCAAGCTCACCCATGACAACAAAACAAGATTCACATTCAGCATCATTTACTTTAGACTTAAGCATGGCATATTCAGTAGAAATAGATTCTAGCCTAAGTCTAAGGTCTTTTCTTTCTCTAGCGGCTTGCACAAGTAATCTATCCTGACCAAGAACTACTTTATTCAGCTCAAGTAATTTAATTAGAAGCTGGTCAGAGGACAGTGGTACCTCAGATGAGTCAAGCTCATCGCCGCTGTGATCGCTGTCGGCGATGAAGCAAAGGCCGGTGAAATCTCGTCCCTTCTTGTCCTTCTTGTCCTCCTTCCTTGGGGACTCCTCCTCCTCAGAGCTCGACTCCTCAGTTGAGGAAGTGTCGATGTCGCTGAGAGCAGCAACAAAAGCTCTGGAAGTGGCTTTGGCTACTCTCTTAGCCATTTTGCCGCGGTTGCCCTTCACAAAAGGCTTCCTCTCCTTTTTGTGGTATTTGGGGCGCTCACTCTCATCTCTCTTTTTGAGTTTTGGGCAATTGGCCTTAATATGAGAAGTGTCGCCACATTCAAAGCAACCACTAAAACCACTTCTCCTCTGATCCCGTCTCTCATGATGAAAATGCGTGAACCTTCTGGCAATGAGAGCAAGCTCATCATCATCCAGAGTGTCCACCTGCTCCTTAGTGACGGAGACCGGGGAGGACAAAGCAAAACCATCTGCAAGAACACAAGTACCAGATGTGCTTGGTTCTGCAGCGGTGCCATGGCTAGTGCTAGAAACCAATGCCAATGGTTGTGGCAAAGAGCTTCTGTGCACAGCAAGAGATGCCTTGGCAATCTCTGTGGACTTCAGCTTGCTGAAGAGCTCATCATAGGTCAATGTGTCATAACATGTGGACTCCTCAATGCTGGATATCTTCACTTCCCATATGCTACGATCAAGAGCATAGAGAAGCTTGATAGCCCTATCGTGATCACTGTAAGCAAGCATCCCGTTGGATCGCAAGTTACTCACTATCGCATCAAAGCGAGAAAACATGGCATCTATAGATTCACCAGGTGCTTGCACAAACAGCTGATACTGTTGATTGTATGTGCTTTAGCACCTGGCCTTGATCTGTGTAGAGCCCTCATGAAAAATAGTTAGTGTTGTCCAAATCTCCTTAGCAGTCCTAAGGTGCTGCACCCTATCAAACTCACTCCGGCTCAAACCAATGAACAGTATATTCCTAGCCTTGGAGTTGGCATTATACTGATCTTTTTTTGTTTGAGAGGTGCGAGTATCAGGGATGGAGTATTGTGAGTCCACAATCTCCCAAATTGCATTTCCTTGGCTTAGCAAGTAAGCCTCCATGCGCACCTTCCAGTATGCAAAGTCGGTCCCATCGAACAGAGGAATTTTACTGGCTCTGTCCATGTCGCCAACAGATCACAAAACCGGTTAAGGTCAACTGGTGATCTTAACCTGCTCTGATACCAATTGTTGGACCGGAAACGGCGATCAGAGGGGGGGTGAATGGGAGCGTTTAAAATTTCGGGCTAAAACAGCCTTCTGTTTTAGTTCTGTCTTCTGCGGAACAGGCTTCGAACACAACCTTCGAAGGTCTGGTTCGGAGGTAACTTACAGCTCCGAACACAGGCTTCGCAAGAGAGCAAAAGTTCGAAGTCAAGAAGACTTCGCTCCACTCAAACCTGAAAAACCAACTCTGCTAAGTCAGTGCAGGCTCCGCACACAGGGTGCTTCGAGAAAGCTTCGCACTTCACCCTTCGCAAGAGTGGACTGCCCTCCGAGGACTTCGACCAAGTACTTAGCAACAGCAACTGGTGCTGGGCTTCGTACACCGAAGGTCTAAACGCACACTAACAGACTTCGCTAGGGACTTAGACACGATAAGAAGCACGAGCTTCAATCAGGGCTTCCCTAGTAAGCAGCGAGGTTTAGCCTCCTGTTACACAGAGCGAACGCACACTGAAAAGCACACTTCGCACAAAACACACTTCGCCTATACAGGCTTCGGTGCACTACAACTAGCGAGGTATGCAAACAAGCTCAAGCAGAAGAATGAACACAAAAGCAAGGCTTCACTGCTTGAACAAGGAACACAATAAATGAACTCAGGATGAATACAAAGTATGCGGAGGCTAGTACAGGAGCTCAACAGTAAATGCTCAAAGTGTTAAATGTTAACTACCCAGCCCCCATATTTATAGCCACTATTCACCCAAGTGAATTGACTACATTACCCCTGGGGTTTACATTGGTTTTGTCTCTACAGAACAGAGGGGTACAAAAGGTAGTCAACTTTATTCTGGAGGCTTCTCTGTCAGCTTTGCAGAGGGGACAGCGTCAACTTTTTGCATAGCAGACAATGTCAGCCTTTGCAGTCTTTGACTTTTCTGAAGCCCCCCTTCGCACGCGAGGAGTGCGGTAGCTTCGGTGAGAAGTCTTGAGCCTGACGGCCTTCGCTTCACCGAAGTCAGCCTCCGATACAATGATGGTTTTGAGCCGAAGCTGTCAAAGCCCTTGGGCCTTCGCACCACCACCTTCGGAGTGGACCACCACGGCTTCGCAGCTACTCCCAGCTCGAACTCCGTCAGTCCGTGTACCAAAGCCATGCATGGCCGAAGTACCACAAGTCATCCTTCACTCCGGAGCTAGCCTCGCTCCGAAGCCTGCTTCACTCCAAAGCCCCATCTTCGAAGTACCACCCTTCGAAGTCCCTCCTTCGTCCAAGGCCTCCGCATGAAGCATTCCATGAGCACTTCGTCGCAGTGTCTCTCCCCGAGCACACTCCTCAATGAGCCTCACCCGGACCATGCCTTCGATGCACCTCGACTTCTGAGACCTTCGTCGGGTACCTTCGAGTGTCTCCCTCCGGAGCACACCTCGAAACCTTTGCCTCTGCTGAGGACTTGATCCACCATACTCCGAAGTCACTCCATCTGGAGTACCCTTCGAAGTGCCTCGCTTCCGAGGACTTTGTCTCGGAGTACCTTCACCTAGAGCCACGCTCCGCACTTTACTGCCTTCACCTGGTGCACCTCGACCCGAGGTCCGACCTAGACCCCTTCGCAGCCACCGTGACGGAGCTCCCCGCTCCCCTGGCATCAAGCCTCCCGCTTGACCCAGGTTCACCTGCTATGAACCGTCTGTCGCCTCCACAGTCCCCTGCGCACCACAGACAAGCAGACAAGTGTATCCAGTACTCCGGAGACCTCTCCAGGTTAGCAACCTTCGGCACACACTCCGGTGTACCGCCCAAAGTACCGAGGCCTTCAGTACAAACCCAGTCATTGTGTACTATCGGACCCCTCCGACACGCACACTCCGCTGCAACAACCAAACCACCGAACCCTTCGGTGATACAGCCTCCGAACACCTTCGGAGGTCCAACCTCCGAGCCCCTTCGGAGGTACCCCTTCGAACCAGAGGATAAACTCTGTCAATCACTCATCACACTCCGAAACCAACCCTTGGTTTCTCAAAATCGAAAAATGATCACCATTGCTTCTGGTAACTAGCATGTGTAGGTTGAGTGCTTTTGCTATCTGTTACATGCCTTGTAGCCAGTTCCTCACTTAGATGCAGATATGCAACTTGGACATCTTTATGCTTTAACTTGGAAAATGTGCTATAAAAATGATGAAAAATCAGAAAAATGAAAATTATATGCCTTTTTATGTATAATCTGAAAAGATCCAAGTGGGTTTGCTTTGTCGCATTGCATTGTTCTGGACTGCTTACCATAGCACTTTGGTATGAACTAGGACAGTGTAGTGTATGCCAAGACCATTGTCTTAAGCTTCTGATGGTCCAGTTCTGGCCTAGGCTTGACTTGGTCGGTTAGCATAAGGTTTGACATGCAAATAACCCTTGGCAAAAATGAAAAAGGAAAATGAAAAAGCCTGAAAATTAAAAAGACAACAAGTTTGTTGAAGCACTTTGTGTTGGATAATGCTTATCTTGGTAGATATCAGTTAGCTTCTGCATCTCATGCTTTACCTTGCTTGTAAACTGGAAAATGTGGTGATGCTTTTATTTTCAAAAATTGAAAAATGTGTGCTAATGACTTTCTTTAGATATCATTTGTTGCACTAATCATGCCATGTGTCTTAGATAGTATGTCTTTTGCTATACCTGCTAGATTTTGTAAGTTGCAGTCAATCATATCTGAGAAGCATGCTTTCTTCACTCCACCTGAACCCTAGCTGCATTCATTGCATATTTTGAGGGGGAGTTGCATTTCAGGGGGAGTCCGTGTCTCTTTAGAGTGCATGTTGTCTCACTTGATGAGTTCAGTTGTCAACAAGGGGGAGTAATTTTGGGAGAAGAGTTTAAGGGGGAGTTTTGGCTTTCTTCTGGATTTGTTTCAGGGGGAGTTTTTGTCCCGTTTGTCCTTACTCTTTTGATATACTTGTTGATGATTCTGAGATTGCACTCGTTTTGAGCTTTAACTTTTGGTTAACAATAATAACCGCTTCTTGCTTTTGTTCGGCTTTTGGTCATTAGGGTTAAACTTTAATTTATTTTCTTCTTCTATGTTTTCTTGTGTTTTGTTTTCGTGTTTCCACATGTGTTCACAGGAACTAGAGAGATGAAGAAGTGAAGTGTTGACAATGCACTCATCAAGGGGGAGATTGAGGAGCCATGCTGAAGAGTGTGGGCCTCATGGCTCCAGATGTGATGAGTCATTATCAACGGTAGTCAAAGAGGACTGAAAAGAGAGAGAAGACCTGATGTGTCTGGGCCGCTTGTGACTCAGGTACACGGGCATCGAGCGACTGTCGGGCAGAGGGGTCGTGAAGTCGGGCTGGCCCAATCCGGGTAAATGGGCTAGGAGCAGCAGAGGATCCACTGGGCTGTTGACCAGGATTGACTCAGGTACACGGGCGGCGAGTGATTGCCGGGCTGAGAGAGCTGCGGAATCGGGCCAGCCCAATCTGGGTACCTGGTGCAAAGTCGATGGACGCTTTGTCAGTTTCGGCGCAAAACTGACAACCGCTGATCTCGCATCGGACTGTTCAGAGGTGAAGCCGTAGTCGCTACGAAAGCTCTGCTTCCGGATAAGTCATCTGTAAATAGGAGTTTACTATTTTGTCCTTAGGCCCACACTCAGTCAGTCTAGTCTGTAAAAATATCCTAAGGACAGTTTGGTCTTTTCTTTTTATTTCAGCGTCTGTAAAAAAATCCTAAGGGTCTGGTGGAATATTCCTAGGCTATTGGGCTGCCTATAAATAGGGCCCCAATCCCTAGGGTTAGGGTTAACTCACTTTAATCTAAAAATCTGAGTTCACCTCACCTACTCTTGTTTTGTGCGCCGCCAGGCTGATGTTCATCTCCCTGTTTCTGTGAGCTTTCGCCGCCGTTGTTTGAATCCTGTTCACACCGTTAGTTAATCCTGCTATGTGTTTGAATCATGGTCTTTCCTGCGATTTAACTCTGCATTGTGATCATTGCCTGCCTTGTTAAACGTGTTGGTGTTTTTTTAATCCCTTCCTGCATCCATCTTGTTTTATGCACTGAGGGTTATTTTATTCAGACATTGTTCTTGTTGTTGCATGATTCATTCACTCGTGTAAAGGTCTCTGTTTCCTAGCTTCTGAAGTTTCCACGGGTGTTCATTACATCTATTTTCTAGCCTAGTGTGGCTAGAGTTTTTCTTCAGACTAGTGCTATTTTCTCGAGACTGCATCCATGGCTAGTATTTTTAATCTTTGTGATTGTTCATGGTGTCTCGTAACGGGCCCCACTGATCTTGGCGCAGGCTTTGCAAAGCGACAGTTTTTGCAGCTAGTTGGTAGCCTTTCCATCTATGCAGTAGGTCTACATAGTAGCTTCGCAGGCTTCGGTTTCTGTAGCTACAGTGTATGCTTTCTGTCTTCATGATGTTCGAAGCCTGCTTGTTCTGGTGAGGCCTGTGTTCGGCCGAAGTACCAAGTGAGAATCCTGTCGAAGTCCTTTTTGTTGCTGTTTGCCTTCTCACTAGCTTCGCTAGCCCGGAGTTCCGCTCGATAGCTTCGCTGCTGTTTTCGAAGCTAGCACAATAGCTTCGATCTGGCTTTATCGAAGTATGTTCTGAAGGAGGTTTCACTGTTCGAAGCTCTAGTGTGGCCCCCACATTGTTTTTGTGTTCATTTCTTTGTTCAGCACTTCGAAGCTCTCTGTTTGGAGTATAGGCACCATAGATTTGCTTTCGAAGGTACTTCGCTGACAGTCTTTGGAGTCTCTGCTTGTTCAAAGTACTGTCTGCTATTTTTGTTCTGTTTCGAAGCTAGCTTCGCTGGTTACATCTTCGCACAACATCTTCGAAGCACACCTCGACTCAACGACCTTTGATACTGCATACTTCGGACAAGCTTCGCAGCTGCTCCCACGCTTCGACACTCTCTTCTCCGAAGCCAGCTTCGACATCTATAGGCTTCGCACCACGCAGGCTTCGCCGAGTTTCATACAGGAGACAAATTTGAACAGTAACTCCCCATCTCTTTTACGTGCACTCAATTTGAATTGTTGTGATGAACTTTGATCTACCCATGTTTTGAATGCTTTGTTTATCTGCCTATTAGCACTGCGTTGGTGTTTCTTTTTCTAGAACACCAGTCGTTTCTAGGCTAGATTCTTTTAGGCTTTGGTGATCTGTTCACGTTTTGCTGCAATGTCTTTTGAGGTGCGGTGGGTGTTGGGAGCAGGCCATTGATTCGAAAGAATTTTTTAGGCGCCCATTCACCCCCCTTTGGTCGCTACTTTCGGTCCTACATCGAGTTACTTATAAAACTAGAGGAAACTCCTCGACGGGCAGGTCAAGACAATTCCACTGGGGCCACCTGCAACGTTCGACAAAAGGTAATCATGAGTACGATTTTCAAAATGCTGAAATCCTTGTAGACCAAAGATTATAGGAACCAGATCTTTAGCTTGAAGAAACACCAGCACCAAACTATGTCGGATGAAGCATGGTCCGATGTCGCCATGAATAGACATAGATACATCAGACCAATCAACATCCAACACAATTATGAATGGCCAAAGATGATGAAATGAGAACAAGAAAGGAAATTGTGAAGACGGGACACCAAGCAAAGTTATAAGGGAGATGAAGGGTCTCATCTTACAATTAAAGTGAAAATACTATGCGGATAGATGTTTTAGAAGACGCGACAGCAGAGATAATAACTGTTGATAATTTCGAAGCATCAGCAGCCGCTTAATACTCTAAAACTGGGGGCGTGTGTTGACGCCAAGATTTGGTAAAGCCAAGGCCCAATAAATGTCGCACGGTCAACAGAAGTCAAGGAGGTATGTTCAAAGAAAGTCAAGGAAGCCCATCCATGTTGTTACAAGATGATCGGACATAGGAGAAGCCGATGGAGATAAGGTGTGGAAAAGGAAGATGAAGATTATCCGGAAATCGGTTAAGATAAAGTGCTTGAACCACAAGTCTCCGGACTATAAATATGTATCCTTAGTTAACTTAGAAAGACACATCTCTGTCAACCAACTACTCGATGCATCGCCACCCTTGGCCTCCAAGGTTTATTCTGGCGGGGTTCGGCACTAGGAGATAGTCTATATCATTTCGATCTCCGGTGAAGAGGTGAGTCCCGCCATTCCCGACGTCCGTACCGATTAGATCAGTATCATCACAGCTACATCAATTCAGTTTGATATATTGAGGTGAACCTTGAAATAGTATGGTCGCCGGTTGTTCTCGGTGTATTATCAAGATCTAAGTCTGCATCAGTTCAGTTTGATCTCTTAGATTGATGTGATATAGATGTGATAGTTTGAGGCTTTATCGGTTAAGTCTGACATCTCTTGCTATTGTATCTCTTTCATGTTGTATACCGTTTATCTAAATAAAACATGTTTGGTTCTTTGATATATTATTAAGATCATCGTGACTAGCTACTATCTTGGTTAGGTCCGATCTAGTTATTGTGATGATTTTCATAATATAGACTTGTTATCTGACATGTTTTATTTATTTCCGTCGGAGTACAAGCCGATGGGTTATCTTTTATTCCACGATATATTTTATAAGTCACCGAAAAAACACTCATCGGCCTACGTGATTCACTGTCCATCTTATCGGTCGATGGCCTGCTCGCTAGATCGCTTCATCTTAGGTCATCGACTTTATGGCCGATCGACATGATATTCCAAGAATATACCATCCTCGTTGCGGTCATCGGCTCGATAGACGATAGGCCATGCTACTAATGCCAAATTTTATGTTCCCTTATCAGTTGCAGGGTTAAACTAATTGGCATGCCTTGAACCCTTTTTCTAAGAACGTAGGACCTGCACTGGAGTGAAGCAGATCTCCCAGGCCACGCGTGTATCAAAGTGTGACCAAAAATGCACCAACAGACCGTGACGACGATGAGACAACAGCCTCAAGGGAGGGATGGCAATCGCGGTAGTGGGCTACCCGTGCAGGGCCTGGAAGTGAGTGGCAGACGGGGAAAGACAAAGCGGAATCCACAGAAGTAGGCCTATACGAGCTTTCAAATTTATACTGAGTTGGAAACTGCTTTTGGAGAAAGTTTCTTGGCTACCACAACCCTTTGGTTTGTTTTTGGCTTCTAGGAAGTAGAAGCTGCTTCCAAAAGTTCAACCAAAGGGACCCTTCGTGTCTGTGGTACTTAACCTTACTTCTTGGTGGCTACAGTTAACATTGTACTTATATGTGTATGATGGAATTTTAGTTCTTTTTATGGAAACTTATCATAAGTTGAATCACATCAATTTTTGCTAATCTAGATCTCAGTTGCGTTGTGGTTTTTCTTGGAGTGATTTCTTAGTTTTGTGCACTAGATTTCTACATAATTTTCAGGTGATTGTTATGTGGATCGATATAGTTGGATCTCAGATTGTGAACTTCCATAAAAAATCAATTTTACATGGTATTTCTGCACAAATGGAATTAAATGGTATTTCATATTTAATAAGAGGCTAGATAGGATGCGCGAAGGACACCTCCTATGCTAGTTATCCAAAAATTACCCTTAAATTACTCCTAAGTTATCCATAATCTACTCCTAAAGTACCTTGAATTTATTCCTAAAGTACCCCTAATGTAGTACTAAACTATATACTATCTAAAGAAAAAAAAGGGAGAAAACACATACCTAGGAGAAGTGACTGAGTGCGAGATAGGAGGAGCTGGGAAGGGAGAGTTCAGCCCTCTTTAATAGAGCTCCTATCGTCATATGGTCTGCCAAACTAAGTCCACCTGTCCTAGATCAGCATTTTATGCGCCGACAGGATCCCATCACTCTTCAATCTAGCTCGATTGCTGGCCTAAATCGGCAGATAAAATCTAAAGTTAATTGACCTAGATCGGCACTTAAAATACTGATAGATGGTCAATTTTGTAAGTTTTTAAATCTATGTATCAGATTTAAAATTTATTTTTAATATATATTATTTAAAATAAAAAATTACATAATATCCGTTTTAACCTTATCCAAATCGATGAGCTGTCACGGCCTACCTGATCTGATCTGCAAACCATTCTGCAAATATCATTTATCGAAGACCGAGAGTGAGGTTCATTGTACCGTTTTAATCCAGCGAGTGAGCGAAATTTATGAAATTTATTCAAATTTCGTGTATTCTATTTGAAATTTTGGGAGCCATGAGGTTTGGAATCCGAAATTCAAACAAATTTTGGACGAAATTGTCAACTCTCGTTAAACCGAGATAACACAGATCCCCTGATTCCCCTTTTGAGGTACTCCAGCTCCACAAGTTTTGTTGATCAACTCCATTTTCGTCCAAAACATTCATCGGTGTTTTGCATAGCCCTGATGAATGGTATTATTCATCTTACGGATGAAATGTAGCACAACGTAAACCAATGAATGGAGATTTGGCAGAATTATCACCGTGAGAAAGAATTCGTCGACGGTTACCCGATACATGTAATTTACATGTTGTAAAATGCATATTTTTCTGTTAGTCGCTAAATTTCACGGAGAAAAGTACATGCAACATCTCATCAAGATTCCTACAGTACATCCCAACGTGTGAATATGTGCAAGCTCCAATAAACATCAAAATCCCAACATCTCACCCGAAAAGGCACACAAGCACACCCCACCTCACAAAATCCCTAAAATTCTCCTCCAAACCAAAATCATTCCTCAAATTTCAAACTACCAAACACCAATCTCTATCCCAATTTCAAACCAAACAAAAAATCCCAAACAAAAACACAAATCTGCAGCCGCGAATCGGCATCTGAATCGCCCCTCCAAAAACACTCGAAAAAACACACTCCCCACTCCTGAGGCCTCCCGGCTCAGCGGCCCAGCGGCGAAAAGGTCCAGAAACTCCCAGAAGCACGGCCGGATCGGTGCGCCACGTGTACGTTCCAGATCTGTGCCCCCACGGATCCCGATCCGTGTGAGTCCGCGTCTACCCAATCGGTGAGCTCCCCCCATCAGTATAAAGGGCGCTCCCCGAATTCGCCCCTCGTCACGGCCGCAGCCAGTTTAGTTCCGCTTTACAAGCGCAAGTACTAGCCAGCACTCTGTTTTTCATGGCGACAGCGACCGAGGAAGTGGCGGCGGTTGCTGCCGGCGAGGCACCACCGGCGACGGAGAAGTTTGCTGAGTCGAAGGATTCGGTGGAAGTGGAAGCCAAGGCGGAGGTGAAGAAGGCAGATGAGGAGGTGAAGAAGGCAGATGAGGAGGTGAAGAAGGTGGAGGGGACTGGTGAGACGGAGAAGGCTAAGAAGGAGAGGAAGGCGAAGACCAGGAAGCCCAGGTCGGCGGGGCTGCACCACCCGCCATACTTCGAGGTGAGGAAATGATCGTACGTTTCTGGTGTACTTAGTCGGATTGAATTATGAAATGGAGTAGTGAAATTTGTGATGGTTGGGGCAGATGATTAAGGAGGCGATCATGGCGCTGGACAGCAACGGTAAACCGGGGTCGAGCTCGTACGCGATCGCCAAGTACATGGGGGAGAAGCACAAGGAGGTGCTCCCGGTCAACTACCGCAAGGTGCTCGCCGTGCAGTTGCGCAACTTCGCCGCCAAGGGCCGGCTCGTGAAGGTGAAGGCCTCGTTCAAGCTGTCCGCGGCCGAGGAGAAGGCGGCGGCGGCGAAGGCGAAGGCCGCGAAGGGCGCCAAGAGGAAGAGGACACCACGGCCTGCCTCCAAGAAGCCGGCATCGTCGGCGGCGGCGGCGGCGGCGGCGAATGAGACGAAGAAGGCGGTGCCCCCCGCCAGGCCCGCGCGCGCGAAGAGGGCGAGGAAGGCTGCACCCGCGAAGCCGATGCAGACGCCCAAGTCAATCCGCTCCGCCATATCCAAGAAGGCCAACAAGGCCAGCGCCTGATCATATCTCCGTCTCCGTCTCGCTGCGCCTCCGCCGACGCGCGCACGGCGATGTATCCCCTTGTACAGCCTAGTCGTCGCTTGCGCTTAGTACCGGAGACTCTTCATCGATCGAGCTATCTGTTCCGATGCCTATGTATCTCGTTTTGCTGTAAATCCTGCTGGGTTTTGGAAGGGAGGTTGTACGCTACTGTAGCCTATTACCAAGCTGAAATAAGTTCGGAACTGGCGCTCGCAGCTTTGTCTCTGTGATCACCGAACCGATCGATCTTGCATTTCTGACGAGTTATGTGGATCGATGACTTGCGAAAAGCTGAGGACGATTGGCGATATCGTGGCAATGGCAGGGTGCACAGCTTCTCGTAGGAACCAGCAAGCCTACACAGGAGGATTGTAGAGAAGCAGATCAGCGTCCCGCGAAGAGTGATGTGCTTGCAAATCTCGAATTGTTGATTTGTTCAATTTATAAGCGCAGTACAAGTTGGAAATACTAGTAGCATGTTTTCGGTGATGAATCGTGCTACACTGGGTTACCGATTTGCGGCCTGCGCGTCAGGCACGATTAGGGGTTAGTTTTATGTTGGCTTTCATGTGGGAAAGCATCGGATTTTAGGTGAGAAACGAAGACATGTTAATAGTGAAATGATCCTACCTCGCTTCACCTGATGTGAAGGTGTTTTTCCTTAATCCAACCGAACTCCAATTTTTACTGTAACCAAATTGGTTTCTTAACATCTCTTGGCGTAAAAGATTACGCTAACAGGTTTCTGTAGAAAAGAAACTAACAAACGAAATGTTTGCGAAGCAAACTGTTCTAAGCCTCCGAAAGGATAATAGCTTAGAATAGTTCGAAAGTGTGTATTGAATCACTTGTAATCGGTCCTTATTACAGGGTGAAATGGGGGGTATTTATAGGCCTAAACATTAAGGAAAAGACCTATTTGCCCCTCTATTACAACCGACATTAAGGAAACTATTCAGTTTCCTTAATAGAGCTAAAATGGTAAAAGACTAATCTAATAGGATAGAAAATAAGTCTTCCATCTTAGCTGGCAGAAAAGATCCTGAAGGGCCTTGGTTCGAAGACACACTTCGAACCAGCACCTGTCTTCGGGCTTCGAACCAGGTTCCGAGCATCTTCGAAGAAAGTCTTCGGACAATCTTCGAACTAGTTGGCTGTCTTCATGCTGCTTTAGCAATAACCCCGAAGATGAGATATTTTCCCCCAACAGTAGCCCCTCGAATACGCTTCTCCCTACGACCTGTAACGTTAGGAGAGCAGTATACGGAAAGAAAAGATAACCAATCATAGGGGTTATTGATTTTTGTTTTATCTCCGAAATGCATGAAGATATGAACTTCGAATCAATCATAAAGTAATTACTGTTCGAACTATCTTAGAACTGACTCAGAAAGTTCGAAAGTCTTTTTAGACTTAGAAAAAATAGCCGTTAGTTTCTGTTTCTAACGGAAGTTATATGAGGCGTTATTTTCGGAGGAGAATAACAGGCGGGAATGCGAAAGGGCAGAGCCCAAACGGTAACAAACGGAAAGATTAGGCTATAAATAAAGAGCCCCAAAACTTACCCGATTACCTTTTTAACGCTTCCTCTCAGTCAAAAGCTTTTTGAGCCCTTTGAGTTCTTGAGCCCTAGCCTTCGAGTTCTTGAGCCCTAATCTCCATCCCTTCAGATCAATCCATCAATCGCGATGGTGAAAACCAAGGGATCTGCGCCTCCTTCGGCTTTGGCTCGGCAACAGGCGGCCGCGGCAGCAGCAGCGGCAACATTGGCGGCGACACCTTCGATGCAGGCGGCAGCATCCATGGCGGCAGGGGGGAGAAATCCCCAAATCCCCGACGACCAAGGTCTGTGCCCACCCTCAACCAAGTACTTGGATCAATCTTTTGAGTTGGGGCCGTCTACCTGCAAGAAAGAGTCTTTGGCAATCACAGCGGGGGGAAAGATCAGTGATGGGGTTATGATTCGGAAGCCGGGCAAAGAATCGATTCCATCACCGAGACCCGGAGAAGTTGTAGTGTTCGAAGCTTTTTTCGAAGCGGGCTTGGGTCTCCCGGCTGTGGATTTCTTGGCTGAAGTACTTGACTTGTTTCATGTAACCCTCCCCCAGTTGTCTCCGAATGCTGTAGCCAGATTAGCTATCTTCGAGTGGGCACTGAGAGCCGAAGGTTGTGAGGGGAGGGCTGAAATCTTCGCTGCGCTTCATAGAGCAACTTGTCAGCCAAAGACCTTCGTAGGCTCCGGAGGTGAGAAAGTGGTGGTTTCCTTTGGAAGCATCAATTTTAGGCTTCGTGATGAATATGCCCTGCAATTCGCTGCTAAGGCCATCAATGCTAGATGGTACACCGATTGGGTTCTGAGGTGGTTTTATGCCGAAGTTGGAGTGAGTAGTCCTCTGGCCGGTCCCCTCAAAGAAATCCAGTTCCGGAAGGAAGCCTTAGTGCAACCTGACGAAGGCCAACTCGAAGCTCGCCTCAACTTGCTTCAGAAAATCAGCAGAAGGTTGAGCATGCGTGACTTAGCCGAAGAATTCCTCGGACTGCAAATTCCTCCGTTGATGGCCAACTGGCCTATCGTCTTCGAGGATGACTCGGAAGGCGGTCTTCGCAAGATTAACTATACTTCGAGCCCTGCAGGTAACTTCGAAACCAACATGCATAGTACATATTTACTTCGAAGAAAGATTAACTCGAATTATTATTTTTTTTTAGCTTCTTCAGCCCCTATTACTTCAGAGCAAATTGTAAGGGCTTCGGAGAAGATTCTGGGTGCTCCAACTCCGTCGGAGAAAGAATGGCGAATCAAATTAATCGGAAGTTGGGAGCGATTTAACAGAGTATGGGGAATGCTGGAATTAACTCCACCCCCTCTGATGGATTGGGTGCCTCAAGAAAAAGGCCCCAAGAAAAGAGTAGCTGAAGCCGGAGCTTCAGGTTCAGCAAAGACTCCGGTGAAGAAGGTGGCTCGGAAGCCAAAGAATCTCGCACCTTTGGATCCTGCTCCTTCAAGCTCAAGAACCTCATTTTCTGGTTCTAAAGAGGATGAAGGTATTTTATTAGTAAAATTAATTGATGAAGATGCAACTCAACGAAGTATTCACATTGAAGATACTGCAGGTATTCCGGAGCCTCAAGCCAACATCGAAGAAGTAAGAGCTCCGGATACCCAGAAAGAACAAATCGAAGCCCCTATGGGTGTAGATGAGGCCGAAGTGCCTGCGAACGTACCGGAGTCTGGAGATAATGCTGATCAACCAATGACTTCGGTAGTTCAAGAGGATACAACTCAGGCCGGAGTTCCTGTGAACGAAGGTGGGATCGAAGTCACTATGGCTTCGATTCCTGAAGAAGTAACGAGGACTTCCCAGGACGATGCTCCTGCAGTCCAAGATTTAGCGGCTGATTCGGATGAGGACTACACTTTTGATCCTCCGATCAGTCCGGTGCTCGATATTCCAGAGAATGTCGAAGGTGAATTTTGCATAATTCTTATCAATTTTTGCAAAATTATACAATGTGTAATATTTTTGTTTTTTCAGAACCTCCTGTTGTCGAAGTATCCCTCGAAGATACAATTCAAAGACCTTCGACAACTTCGGAGCCACAGCCGGAGGTTACTTTACCGGGGCCTGGAAGAGGAAAAAGACACATAGAGCCTCCGACTCAAGGATCGACTTCATCTGACTCAACGGATGAAAGTGAATCAACTGAAGGGGGGCCATCTTCAGAAGTTCCAAAGGCCTCGGAAGAGCTCTCCGGACCTTCACTAAGCAGAGCTGACCAGAAAGCTTCAAAAATGCTTCCTCTCATAACTCCTTTTTTGGAGGAGAAAACCGGACTTGGGACTTTGGTTAAACCTTTGGGTGAAGCCAGTCGCAAAGTCGGGGAACACAGAACTGGTGGCCCGTTTAAGCAGAGTGAAGGGTTCGGAGCTTAACCTTGCTGTGGAAAGAGCAGCTTATCAGGTATAAAGCATCTTCGAACCAAATAATGAATTTTATGTGAATAATTTCTTATTCCAGTTTTTCTTTTTTCTTAGCAAGCAGTCTTAGCCCGCGCTGCAGCTTTATCGAGCGAAAACGAAATTGCTCAACTTCGGGAAGAGAACGAAGCTCTTCAAAGAAATTTTAACTTCTCCGAAGGTCGAGTAGCTCAGATGGACAATGTAATATCAGCAGAGCGAAGGGCTAGGCAGAGCTTGGAGGCTGCGAAGAAAGAGCTCGAAGCAGAGAGAATTGTGCTTCGGGCAGAGATTGAAAGACTGCGGACGGAGGATGTCGCCAAAGGGTCTGAACTTGTAAGGCTACAAGAAGAAGCTGGCCAGCTCCGGACTCAGAAAAATGCTTTGACTACGGAGAATGCTAGAATCTCCGGAGTTTTAGCAGAAACGACTTCGGTCAAGGATGCACTTAATGCGGAAAAGCTCAAGTCTGAGAAGGTGGCTTCGGAGGTCATCGAACAGATGCTAGGTGTCTTGGAGTACTTCGGTACTACTGGATCACTACCTTCAGATGACAATGTAACTCTGCTGCGCCGGCTAAAGAGGATCCAAGGAGCAGCGAAGCAAATGAAGACGGCAGGCATGCGTTATGGAGAACTCTCCGGACAAGTGTCAGCCCTTGGAATACTTCGCTACTACGAAGATTTGGGCCGAACAATCACTCCGAGCGCAGAGGGCTCCATCATCTTCGATGACGCGAGACTTTTGACTCCTTCCGAAGGCGTAGCTACTGCTTGGCGAGCCTTTCAAACCTCGTGGAGAGCCGAAGGTCGATCTGCGATCAAGGCTTGGATTGATGAAGGCCAACGTCAAAAGCAAGTTCGGAGTCAAGCTTCGAGCAGTCAGCCTCCTCCGACTCCGCAGGTTTAGGATTATTTAGAATTTTTTGATTATGTAAAGTTGATGCTTGTAAATATTTATCAATGAAAGTCTTGTTTATCATATTTTTAGGCTTTGCCTCTTATGGAAGATATCGAAGTGTTAGAGCTTAACAGCGAACTTCGCTCACTGTGGAACACCTTCGAACTTCTAAAGAGTTATAAGCGTCCTCGATTTCTTATTCCTCGAGATGACTCCGGCGTTATTGCGCCCGAAGTAATCAAAGACATATTGTCTTATATTAAAGAGGAAGATAAAGAGATTGACGCACACACCTCGTCTTCTGAAGACACTAATTGGTCCGAAGACGAAGGTGAAGCGCAAAATAAGAGATCTGAAGATCTTCGAAGCTGGGAGAGAAGCCCTGAGCGGCTTCGAACTTGGGCCGAGCTTCAACAAGAACAGAAGGATTTTAGAGCTTCGAAGGGAAGGAAAAGAGTTAAACGTAAAGTTCTTAGAACTTCCGATGTTGGAACTAGTCGTTCCACCCCTAGCTCTCGGGACCGAAGAGGTCTCCGATTCCTTCTTGGTATAGATACCAATTTTTCATAATGTAATCTGTAAACACATTTGTTTCAATAATGAATGCCGATTTAAAATTGTCTCCATATTTACTAGCCCCTCTTTGGGTATAAGCAACTTCGAACTGTATTCAAAGATGGTTATGCGCAAAGAAAAAAACTTCGGAGTACAATTTTTTTTGGGGGTTCGGAGCCCCTCTGTCATTTAAAGATCTTTTGAAATCTTATGAAATGTCTTCGACCTTTGTAGTCAGAAGAATGGTAACTTGGTACCTTTGTTTGCTTTACGAAAGAAATCAATTAAGATAACTTCGAGGACACTTTAGTGTCTTAAGAAATTTGTCACTTTGGACTTGATATGAACAGACATTCGGAGCTCATGACTTAAATGCTGTTTTGCTTTAGCCACCTTCGGCTATTTTTGCAGAAGTCTACCAGCCGGAGCTTGGACTTCGCAGAATTTGTAGCCACCTTCGGCTATTTTTGCAGAAGTCTACCAGCCGGAGCTTGGACTTCGCAGAATTTGTAGCCACCTTCGGCTATTTTTGCAGAAGTCTACCAGCCGGAGCTTGGACTTCGCAGAATTTGGCCAACTTGGGCTCTTTTTTGCAGAAGTCTACCAGCCGGAGCTTGGACTTCGCAGAATTTGGCCACCTTCGGCTCTTTTTACGGATGTCTGCAAGCTGCAGCTTGGACTCCGCAGATTTTGGCCACCTTCGGCTCTTTTTACGGAAGTCTACCAGCCGAAGCTTGGACTCCGTAGAATGTGGTATTGGCTCTTTTACGGATGCCTACAAGGTATTAGCTTGGGCTCCGGATGGATTTCAGCCACCACACCGGAGGCTTCGACTTTATGGGTACGAAGTCCGGAAATACATCCCAGCTTGATGACACTTCCCTCTCGATCGACTTCCGTCCCAGCGCGTCCGCTCGGGAAACTAGGAGTGTCAAGGGGAAGGTTAAACCACAGGGTGTATGTTTTATTAATTTAGAGGTGATTACAAGCAGATTACAAGGAGCCTTTATGCGAAGTATCGCTTTAGGTGCTCCGCATGCCAAGTATGTGCTAACTCTTCACCTTCTAAATTAGCTAATTTGAATGAACCAGGGCGCCCCGAGCGGACGATTAGATATGGACCTTCCCATTTATTGCCTAACTTCCCTGGTGCTATAATGCTTCGTAGAACAAGATGACCCGGCCTTAACTCGCTGAGCTTAACCTTCGGGTCATACCAAGTCTTCGTCTGCTGATGATACTTTGATAAATTGGCTACAGCTCGAAGCCTTGTCTCTTCTGACAAATCTAACGAAGCTTGTCTTTCTTCTTCGATGTCTGGTTCGGTGCTGCGAAATGATCCCCCTTTGAGCTCCGTTGGAGTCATAGCTTCATCTCCGAATAGCAGTCTGAACGGAGTAAAACCTGTGGACCTTGTTTGCGTAGTCCGAATGGACCACAGAATCTTCGGAAGCTCTTCGGTCCACAGTCCCTTTGATAGTCCTACTATTCTTCGATTTAGCCCTGATAAGATATTTCCATTGGCTCGCTCAACTGCTCCATTTGACTGAGGATGTCTCACTGCAGCAAAACATAGTTGAATGCCTAGGTCTTCGCAAAACTTCCTGAAGGGTTCTGCGTCGAACTGTGTTCCATTATCAACTGTGAGATATCTAGGCACTCCGAACCGGTAAATAATGTTCTTCCAGAAGAATTTCTGTACATTATTCGAAGTGATAGCTGTTAAGGGCTCTGCTTCGACCCACTTAGAAAAATATTCGATAGCTACCACTGCGAACTTAAGATTTCCCTTTGCTAACGGAAAGGGACCAATTAGATCCATACCCCATCTGGCCATAGGCCATACCGGAGCAATGACTTGAAGAGCTGTTGGTGGGCGATGACTCCGTCGACCCATCCACTGGCATCCTTGACAAGTGCGGACCAAGCTCTCCGCATCAGCTGTTATTGTGGGCCAATAAAGCCCCTGGCGAAGTGTTTTTCCTGCCAGAGCTCTAGGGGCTAAATGACTTCCACAAAGGCCTTCGTGAATTTCTCGAAGAATTTCTTGGCCTTCGGCTTGAGATATACATCGGAGTAGAGGGGAACATACTCCGGCCTTGTATAATATACCGTTGATTAACTGATAGTTTCTTGCTCTGATCTTTAATCTTGACAATTGGGGCTCTTCGGGCAAATTTGTTCCTCCTTGCAAGAGTTCTATGATTGAATCTTTCCAATCTGCACTAGGAATGCAGAGAATCTCTGCAGAAGCAACTTGTGGCACCGAAGGTATACTGAGCTCCTCATAGAAAGCTTCGTCAGGCACATCCACAGCTCCGGCAGCAGCCTTCGCTAAAATGTCCGCTTGCACGTTTTCAGCTCTTGGTATACTCCGAATGGAAATACCCTTGAAATGTGCTTCGATCTTGCGAATTTCTTCCAAGTACTTTGCAAGCTGTGGATGTCGGACTTGAAAACTTTTGTCTACGTGCCCTGCTACTATCTGAGAATCTGTTTTTATAATTATCCTTGTAGCCCCTAGAGCACGTGCTTTCCGGAGTCCCAATAAAATTCCTTCGTACTCCGCTATATTATTGGTAGACTTAAAGTTGAGTCTTGCGGAGTACATTGCTCTTTGTCCTGATGGTGAAATTAATACTGCCCCAATGCCTGCTCCGGATGCTTGGAAAGCCCCATCGGAGTAAATAGTCTAAACTCCGTCATCTGATTTCTCCGGAGTCAACTTCGCAGGTGGAGTCCACTCTGCTACGAAGTCTGCTAGGACTTGAGATTTGATAGCTGTCCTTGCCAGGAAAGATATGCCGAAGGGTGCTAGTTCTACTGCCCACTTTCCAATTCTTCCAGTGGAATCTTTGCTTCGGAGCATATCTCCTAAAGGATACGAAGTTGGTACAATTACATTGTGAGCCAAAAAATAATGTCTTAGCTTCCTCGAAGCCATTATCAGAGCATAAACGAACTTCTCAAGTTCGGAGTATCTTGTCTTCGCTCCTGACAATGCTTCGGATACAAAATAGACAGGATTTTGGACCAACTTCCCATTGATATCAGCTTCCCTGACAAGGACTGCGCTGACAGCTGAGCCTGTGGCTGCAAGATACAAAAGTAGGGTTTCGTCCGCAATAGGCACCGTAAGTGTAGCAAGATTGCTGAGATAATCTTTAATATCTTCGAAGCTTTTCTGACACTCCGGTGTCCATGCAAAATCTTCGGACCCTTTTAAAGCTTTAAAGATTGGCAAGCTCCTCTCCGCAGACCTTGATAAAAACCTGCTAAGTGCGGCCAGACGTCCGGTCAGCTTTTGCACTTGCTTTACATTCTCCGGAGGAGCCATCTTCTGCAGCGCAGTTATCTGAGTAGGGCTAGCTTCAATTCCCCTGCTTGAAACTAAGTACCCTAACAACTTTCCAGCCTTAGCTCCGAATATACATTTTTCGGGGTTAAGACGGATCCCACATGCCCGAAGGCTATTGAATGTTTCTGCTAAGTCTAGGCTATGTTGGTGCTTTAAAGCACTCTTTATTACAATATCATCCATATAGGCCTCCACATTGCGACCTAGTTGATGACCTAGAGCCTTAGCAACTAGTCTTGAAAAAGTAGCCCCGGCATTTCTTAGGCCGAAGGGCATTCTTACATAGCAGAAGACTCCCGAAGGAGTTACAAAGCTCGTCTTGATTTCATCTTCGCGCTTCAACCATATTTGATGATAACCGGAATACGCGTCGAGGAAGCTTAGTAACTCTGAACCTGCAGTGGAGTCAACTAGTTGATCAATTCGGGGCATGGGGTAGGGGTCACGTGGGCACGCTTTATTCAAAGATGTGAAATCAATGCACATGCGCCACTTTCCGGAGGACTTCTTCCTGACGAAGACTGGGTTGGCTAACCATTCTGTATGGGCCACTTCTCTGATAATCCCAGCCTTCAACAGTTTTTCAACTTCGTCCTTAGCTAGAGCAGCTCTCTCTGCGGACATCTTCCGGAGCCCTTGTCGAACAGGCCGGGCCTTCGGGTTTACAAGCAAGCTGTGCTCAATAATATCCCGATCGACTCCGGTGATATCTTCGTCAGACCAAGCGAAGACATCCAAATTTTCTTCTACGACCTTTTCCAAGGAAGTTGCAACTTCGGGAGGTAAATCTTTACCAAATTGAAAGGTGTATTCTTTACCATCTTTGACAATGACCTTCGTTGCAATCTCTCCTTCGGGACTTGGTCTTGGAAAAGACTTCTTCGAAGCTTCGGAGGAGGCTGAAAAAATTTCTCCATTATCTTGGACACTGTTTTCTTGCCTCGGATCAAGAGGAGGACCATGACCATATTCTGCCCTCCGAGCTATGGCTTGATCTCCGAAGATTGTTAGAACTCCTGATTGTGTGGGCATCTTCATGCACAAGTAGTTGTGATGCGCCACAGCTCCGAACTGATTCAACATGCCTCGCCCGAAGATGACATTATAAGCATACGGGGCATCCACCACATCAAAGATAACTTCTTCAGTTCGGGCTAGTAAACCTTCTCCGAAGGTTACTTCCAGGCCTATCTGGCCAAGTGCATCTAGCGGAGGTCCTGCGAAGCCTTGCAGAGGACGAGCCGCTGGGAGGAGATGCTTCCGGGAAATGCATAACTGATCGAAGGCTTGCACAAATATGATATCTGCCGAGCTACCTCCGTCAATTAGCACCCTTCGGACTTCTGTTCCTGCAATATCAGCAGTAATAACCAATGGATCTGCATGCGGGAACTTGATACCAGGTGCATCCTCCGCAGAGAAAGATATTAGAACATGAGACCACTCCGGCATTGCAGCTGCAGATGACGAAGTCCCAATGTGGCCTACTTCTCGAACGTACTCTCTTCGCTGTCTTTTGGACATGCTTCCGAGGGTACCTCCTCCGGAGATAGGGAGAACTACTCTCTTTCCTCTATCTTGCCCTTCTTCTTGCTTCGGAGGTGGCATAACATTGGCCACCGGAGGATGCCTTGCAGCATCAAAATTTTCTATCCGCGCCACAGCCTGGACCGGCTCCGAGCGCACTGCTGCTGCTGGACTTCGGTCGGTACTACCTCGACCCGAAGTTCTCTCCAAGTATTCTCCCCGAAGGGTAAGAATAGCCTTGCAGGTGTCAGTTGCATGGCTTCGATTCTCTCCATGAATACAGCAAAAAAGGGTCTGGCCCTTGCCGGCCGTTTTCCCTGGTGGCCTCCAACCGCTGGACTTGTTCCCCGCAGACTGTGGAGCTCTTGGTGCAAACTTCTGCGGGGGTGCAATGTTTAAGACTTCAGAGCGAGGGTGCTTTTGCCCTCTTCTTCTATCATGTTGCACTTCGGAGACTGGTTCTTGTGGCTGAGCCGAAGTCTTCACCTCTGCTTTAACTTCTGTCAACACTGTCGAAGTAGCAGTAGTCCTCCGAAGCCAACCTTCTTCCGACTTCGAGTACTCCTCGAAGTACGACATCAACTGTGATACTGTGGTGATGCTCTTCCGATGCAATTTATCCAGAAGGCCTTTATGACTGACGCCTTCCCGAGCCGCATCAACCACTGAAGATGTAGACAGCCCCCGGATTTGCGACTTCGTGTGAGCGAAGCGCTTGAAGTACTGTCTCAATGTTTCTCCGGGGAGCTGCTTCACTTGGAAAAGGCTCCCTGTTGACATGGGGGGCACGAAGGTGCCCTGAAAGTTACTTATGAACTTCCTCTTCAACTGTGACCAAGAAATGATTGATCCTGGCTTTAAAGACCAGAACCATCGCAACGCCACTCCTTGAAGAGCTAATGGGAAGCACTTCGCCATAGTCTCTCTGTCTCCGCCGCTAGCCTCAATCGCTAGGGCATAAGAACACACAAACTCACTGGGATCTTCGTCTCCAGCATACTTGCAGAGCTTCGAAGTTTTGAACTTCGGATTGAAGCGAATCTTCTGAAGCTCAGGATGCAATGGAGATTCATTGTCGTAAGAGGCGTTCTCCGGGGCTTCGGGATAATCAAGATCGTCGTCTTCGTGCACTTCGGGGATAGCTGGGGTGGCTTGAGGGCGAAGCCTGTTCGCAGCCTCTTGTCGCCACCTCGCTACCTCGGCTTGAAGATTGGCCATTTGAGTGGCCATGTCTCCAAGGCTATCTTCATCTCCTCCGGAAGGACCTTCCGGGTCTTGAGAACTGGTATGATCAGTTCGAATCGGAATGGAGGGTGGCAGAGTGGCTCCGGGCGGTCGGAGTATGGAAGGGGTTGGTGGAGAGGTTTCGTATCCTCGAGGGATAGAAGCCCCTTGCGGAGTTTGAGGTGGAGGGATGGTCGAAGACCCTCCGACTTCGACTGTGTCGAAGGGTATCTCTCCGGAGATCCGAGAGGACCTCCGAGTGGGATTGCGAGGTGCGCTCCGCTTAGGAGGCATGATGCGAGAAATTGGTAGAGAACGAAGTTTTTTGAACTAGGTTCCCCACGGACGGCGCCAACTGTTGGCGTAAAAGATTACGCTAACAGGTTTCTGTAGAAAAGAAACTAACAAACGAAATGTTTGCGAAGCAAACTGTTCTAAGCCTCCGAAAGGATAATAGCTTAGAATAGTTCGAAAGTGTGTATTGAATCACTTGTAATCGGTCCTTATTACAGGGTGAAATGGGGGGTATTTATAGGCCTAAACATTAAGGAAAAGACCTATTTGCCCCTCTATTACAACCGACATTAAGGAAACTATTCAGTTTCCTTAATAGGGCTAAAATGGTAAAAGACTAATCTAATAGGATAGAAAATAAGTCTTCCATCTTAGCTGGCAGAAAAGATCCTGAAGGGCCTTGGTTCGAAGACACACTTCGAACCAGCACCTGTCTTCGGGCTTCGAACCAGGTTCCGAGCATCTTCGAAGAAAGTCTTCGGACAATCTTCGAACTAGTTGGCTGTCTTCATGCTGCTTTAGCAATAACCCCGAAGATGAGATATTTTCCCCCAACAACATCTCTTTGTATTCTTACCGACATGCATATCTTTTTTTAAAACTCTTCAAAAACGTAGTGAGAAAAATTGGGAGAAATAGTGCATAATATACATCTTGGTTGCATAAATTGCCTCATTAAAACTTTAAGATAAGAAACTTCAGAAAAACAAATTCAAAGAAAAAAGAGTACAATTCACCCAATACTTCATATGATCTTCAAGACCAATTCGAGTGCTTAGTTTTCTTGACTAAGATTTAATTATTCTTATCAAAACTTTGTGAAAATTGTCCCCTAAAATGCACAAAATTAAGTCTAGTCATCTCAATTTCATGAACACATCTTTTAAAGTTAGATGCCGGAAGAGATTTAGTGAATGGTTTTTTTAATAATATTGTTTTTTAGAAATCAAATCTAGTAGACAAATTCCAAAAATTGCAAAATTGGGCTCTGGTCGGTAGACCATCGGCCGAACCTAGCCATGTTAGCTAGGTTCTGCCGATGAAACGGCGAACCTAGCCTGATGGCTAGTCCAGTCAGGACACAACGACCGCACAACGACTACTTCGGCCGAACTAGGCCACATCAACCTAGTTCAGTCGATCAACGGTCGAACCAGGCTGACGTGGCCTAGTTCGACCGATCAAGCGTCAAACCTGGCTCTACAGGGTCAAACTGATTGGTATGCTCAGAACTTTCTCTCTAAAATTGTAGGACATACTGTTTGACCGAAAAGGGCGACCAGGGGGGTGAATGGGAGCTTTTAAAATTTCTGGCTAAAACTAGCCTTCTGTTTTAAATCAGTCTACTGCAGAACAGGCTTCGAACACATCCTTCAGAAGTCTGATTTGGAGGTATTTTATGGCTCCGAACTCAGGCTTCACAAAGAGCAAAAGTTCGAAGTCAAGAATACTTCGCTCACACCCACAAGCCTAAAAACACAACTCTGCTAAGATAGTGCAGGCTCCGCACACTAGGTGCCTTCAAGCAGGCTTCGCACTACGCACTTCGTAGAAGAAGGTTTCCCTCTGAGGGCTTCAAACATATACTCTGCACTAGCAACAAGTATTAGGCCTCGTATACCGAAGGTATAAAGGCAAACAGAACTGACTTCGCTCAGGAAAGAAAACAAACGTCGAGCACAACTCTACTCAGTGCTTCGCTAGTAACAGTGAGGGGTTGCCTCAGTTTACACAGAGCGAACTCACACTGAACAACACACACTTCGCACGCATAGAACACTAAAACCCTTCTCTAGAAAAGAAACAGTGCACATACTCAGATCAGAACAGAACGAAGTGTATCACACAGAAATCAACACATGTTGTGATAAAATAGAGATACAAGTTCAAACAATAGATGAAGAACAGAATGTAAATTTCATTGCATGAACAGGGAACACAAAAGACTCACAGGACTGAGTACATGGGTGTGACGACTAGCTCTAGAGTTCTAGAAATGGCTGCTCAAAGTGTTACCTAGACCTAGCCAACTTTCACTATTTATAGGCACTGTTCAGCCCTGTGAATAGACTATTTTACCCCTAGGGTTTACACTGTTTTTGTCTCAGTCAAACAAGGGGGTACAGATGGTAGTCTACTTTATTTGGAGACTTCTTTTGTCAGCTTCGTAGAGGAGACAACATCAGCTTTTGTAGAGCCGACACGATCAGCCTTTGCACATTTGGAGTCTTCTGAAGCCCCCTTCGCACACAAGGTGTGCCTTAGCTTTGGTGACAAGCTTGAACCCATAGGACTTCGCTTCACCGAAGTCAGCCTTTGATACAGTGATGGTTTTGAGCCGAAGCCGTCAAAGCTCTTGAGCCTTCGCACCATCACCTCTGGAGTGGACCACCACGCCTTCGCAGCTACTCTAGCTCGAACTCCGTCAGTCCTGTTGATAGCAAAAAATGGAATTTATGGCTAGATCGTCAAAATATCAAGTTTGGTGATTTGGGCCGAAAATACACATGCCCAGGGTTTGTCCGAAGCCCTACAGGGCCAAAGTCCATTAAGCTATGGGCTCCGAAAGCCTCTAGCCAGCCCATGGGCTTTGGCCGGGAAGCCTTCGGAGGCCCATGCTACCGAAGATTCGGCCCGAGGAGCAGGCCTCGACGGGCTTGGCCGAAGCCCACCTCGGCAGAGATAGAGTTGTATGCTTTTCTAGCTCGATCTTTATCTCTATCTGGCTGGATTAATAGCAGATTAGATTAGGAGTTAAGCCCCTATAAATATAGACCCAAGGCCGGCGTTGATGGGGGAGTGGTCCCGATCTTCCGCTAGGTAAAGGATAAACTTGGGTTGGTGGAGAATCTCGACGTTGGCGATCCAAGGCTCCGGTCCGACGGATCAAAACCTGGCAATCGTTACACCACTGTCTCCGTTGGTTATCAACCACGCAGAACGCGATTGACCTCGCCACGAAGGCTAATTCCTGCAAGCGAACCCAAGAACACAAGCAAGAACAGGAAGGATACAAGTCGAATGCCAAATCACAGACAAACGATGATAAGGTGAGGTTTCGCAAACGCCAATGCAGCAGCCAATCGGTCCGGTGCAAGAGGCAGGATCTAAACACAACAGTGTAGATGCAAACAAAGCAAAACCTAACCCTAGAAGCGGCTGGCGTGAGAATATATAGGGTGGCAGCCTGTGGAAGGCGAACAGACACGGGCCGTGGGCTAGAAGACGTACAGACTCATACTATGGGCCAACATGGCCCAGTTCTGTAATGCAGGACTGTTTAAATCACACAGAACGACTCGAGACTCCAAAAGAGGTGAAACCAATGGCAAACGATCCGTCTTCTCCTCAGCTTTCCAAAAAGTCAAAGAACGCGCCAATCGGACTTCGTATGAGGAAGTTATGCCCATTTTGGTGCAGGGTGGTTGATGTAGTCCGAACCAGCGAATTCTTGACTTCAAATCATCCGTGCGACTCCGTCTTCAACTCCAATTCTTCTATTCCATCTCCCATGTTCCTAAGCAACAAAATATCACTAATATTCAGTAGCATCCCGTCCAAACAAATATTGACATAGTTGCTAAGGAAAGAATTAACCTCATGGTTCAAGCGACGGGCACGGGCGCGTGTGATTCGTCCTAGTAACTGAATTGTAGGTGGAGGCTCCATGTGTGTATCATGTAAAGTGATGTCCTCATCATCCTCCCCCTCTTGAATTGGAGTCGTCCTCGACTCAAGCTCATCGTCAGCTCCCAAATAGGGTTTTACATCATCAGCACGGGGCATCAATTTAAACTTTCTCAAATCAGGAAAACGATCCTTGCGCAAGTATAACCAAACAAGATCTCCTGGTTTGAAAAACATCTTCTTTCTTCCTTTATTTGTCCTTTGAGCAAAATAGCGTGCTTTCTTTTCTATAACTTCCTTGGTCTTCGGATGCATAGCTTTCACAAACTCTGCACGCTTAGTTGCTTCCATGTTTGCTCTCTCTTGAAAAGGAAGTGGCAGCAAATCAAGTGGTGCGATTGGCTTAAAACCATACACCACTTTAGACGGGCACAATTGTGTTGTTGAGTGGACAGCTCTATTGTATGCAAATTCAACATGTAGGAGACAGTCCTCCCATTCTTTCAAGTTCTTCTTAATCATTGTTCGCAGCAACATGGAGAGTGTACGGTTTACCACCTTTGTTTGACCATCAGTTTGCGGGTGACAAGTTGTTGAAAACAGCAATTTTGTGCCAAGCTTGGCCCACATTGTCTTCCAAAAGTAACTCATAAACTTCACATCATGATCTGAAATAATGGTTCTAGGCATCCCGTGCAATCTCACAATTTCCCTGAAAAATAAATCAGCAATATGTGAAGCATCGTTGGTCTTGTGACAGTGAATAAAGTGTGCCATTTTAGAAAACCTATCCACTCTTACAATTATGGAGTCTCTCCCCCTCTTTGTCCTAGGCAATTCCACAATAAAGTCCATGCTAATATCTTCCCAAGGTGCACTAGAAACAGGAAGTGGAGTGTACAAACCATATGGGTTAAGTTTGGACTTAGCTTTATGGTATGTGGCACAACGCTGCACAAATCGTTCAACATCTCTCCGCATCTTTAGCCAATAAAAATTATTGGACAACAGGGCCAAAGTCTTTTCTCTCCCAAAATGTTCCATTAAACCACCGCCATGTGATTCCTGCAACAACAGCAAACGTACGGACGAATCTGGAACACATAGCTTGTTAGCATGGAACAAGAACCCGTCATAAACATGAAATTTTTTCCAGCCTTTCCCATCATTACATTTAGCGTATGGTTCTGCAAATTCTTTATCTACAACATACAAATCTTTCAAACTTTCCAAATCTGGAACGTTAATATCAAGTTGAGATAAAAGAACAATCCTACGAGATAATGCGTCAGCAACCACATTTTCTTTGCCATTCTTGTATTTCACAATTTATGGGAAAGATTCAATAAATTCAACCCATTTAACATGTCTATGGTTCAGTTTATCTTGCCCTCTCAAATATTTGAGTGCGTCATGATCAGAATGTATAATAAACTCCTTAGGCAAAAGGTAATGTTGCCAAGTTTCAAGCACACGCACTAAGGCATATAATTCCTTATCATAGGTGGAATAATTCAACTGTGGACCATGCAATTTCTCACTAAAATAGGTCACGGGTTTACCTCCTTGTAGCAGCACACCTCCTATTCCAACATCACTAGCATCACATTCTAACTCAACAGGCTTACTGAAGTCGGGTAGCTGAAGTAGAGGTGCACGTGTAAGGCGATCCTTGAGTGTGGCAAGAGCTTGCTCTTGTGCTGACTCCCAAGTAGAAGTAACTCCCTTCTTGGTCAACTCAGGTAAAGGACCGGCTATGGTGCTGAAATCTTTCACAAAACACCGGTAGAAACCTGCAAGACCAAGAAAACTACGTACTGCAAGGTTAGTTTTAGTTGCATGCATGACACATCCTTTCAGATTAATAACTTGTGATGAGGAAGGAGAAACAACTTTTTCTTTTTGTTGCCTCGAAAGTGTTTTAGCTACTTGCTGATTTTCAGAAAGTTGTTTGCTCTTTTGTGCGTCCCTAGCACGTTTTTCTTGTTCAAATTTCACAATTTCAGCAGGAGTCATAGGAAGCAATGTAACTTTCTTTCCTTTATACATAAATGTGTACTTATTGCTCCTACCATGGTGTGTAGCATCAGTATCATATACCCAAGGTCTACCAAGTAATAGAGAACATGATTGCATTGGTACTACATCAAAATCAGCAACTCCGAAGTATGTACCAATGGAAAATTCGATGTGAGCAGTTTGTGTTACCTTGACCTTACCGCTATCGTTGAACCATTGCACATGGTAAGGGTGTGGATGTGCACGTGTGGGAAGTTGAAGCTTAGTTACCACGTCGAGGCTCACCAAATTGTTGCAACTACCGCTGTCGATGATGACACGCGCACGACGGTTATTGACGAGGAAGACGGTCTGAAATATATTGTTCCGTTGTGCCTGGTCGTCCTGGTCCATGTGAGTGCTCAAGTCACGTTGTACAATAAGTGCTGCCATGTTAGTGAAAAGGCAAAACAACAAAGAATAATCCTTATGTAAACAGCTAGGTGGGGTGGTGGATGTGTGGTGGAAGCAATCCGTCAAGCACCTTACCCACGCTTACAAGTGTTCTTACCACGCCGCAGTGAGGTCACCGGCTTACAGGTGATGAACCAAGTGGAGGGTGGTGGCAATTGCAAGGAATGAACCTGTCCTGACCAAGAGAAAGGTGTAGCTTGGAAGGCAAAGTGAGTAGCAAGGATTAGCGATAATAATAACAGTTAAACCAAGTTCAATAAGTATTCCCTAGTACTCGTCAAAGTTGCTGGCCTTAGTTCTCCCAAGGTGAAAATTCAAGCAATAGAGGGAAACTATGTGCCCAAAACTCAAATGGAAGCAACACAGGCCAAATTCAGCTCTCTGCAGATCGGACAAGAGATCGGACAAGAGATCGGACAAGGGATTGGACAAGCAGAAACTGCCACTTGAGGAGGCATGCTGAATAGCGTGGGCCTCATGGCTCTAGAAGTGATGAGTCATTGTCAACGATAGTCAAAGAGGACTAAAGAAGAGAAGAGATCTGCTGTTTCATGGGCCGCGTGTGACTCAGGTACACGGGCAGCGAGCGACTGTCGGGCAGAGGAGGCTGCGAAGTCAGGCTGGCCCAATCCGGGTGCATGGGCCAGAAGTAGTAGAAGACCCACTGGGCTGTTGACCAGGACTGACTCAGGTACACGGGCGGTGAGCGATTGCCGGGCTGAGAGAGCTGCGGGGTCGGGCCGGCCCAATCCGGGTACCTGGTGCAAAGCTGGTGGAGGCTTTGTCAGTTTCGGCGTAAAACTGACAACCGTTGATTCTGTATCCGACTGTCCAGAAGAATAGCTTCAGGATATGTCATCTGTTACTCTAGGCCCACAGTCAGTCAGTTGTGTCTGTAAAAATACCTAAGGGCAGTAGAGTCATTTTCTGTATTTTTGAGTCTGTAAAAACCCTAAGGGGCTGGTAGAATATTCCTAGTGTTGGGCTGCCTATAAATAGCACCCCAATCCCTAGGGTTTGGACTACCCTTTTGTGCTGAAATCAAATCCACCCATTGGGTCACTTTTGTCTCTCTTCTCTCTCCTGTGTGCGCCGCCAGGGGCTTCCTCTCCCTGTTCTTGCATTATTTTCACTCAAATCTCTTGGATGCTTTAATGCTTTGGTCCCTGGTGAATTTATTGCTTGCATTTTGTTCGGTTTGGGGAGTTATTGCCTAACCTACGGGCTGCTGAATTTATTCTTGAAGAGAAGCTTCTTCGGCTGGGTGTGTTCTTCACGGTGGTAGTACTAGTTCTTGCTGTTGCAAGTAGTACTGCTTTACTGTAGCTACAGTGTTCGGCTGCAGCTTTTCACCTTCTATCGCCCAGCTTTTTGATCGAAGCAGTCAGTCTCTTTTGCCCTTTTCCTGGTGTGTCTGCCGAAGCTCGGTTCTGTGCGAAGCTCCTCAACTCCGTGAGGCAAGCTCCGATCGAACCTTGTCAAAGGCTTCGCTCAGTTTTTCGAACTTCGGTTTCTGTGTCTGAGTTGCTAGCTTCGAAGTTCCCCTGTATCGAAATCATCGCATACTTCGAACTGGCATACTCCGAATCTATCTGTTCGAAGTGCACACTTCGTTAGGCTTCGAAGTGGGGTTCGAAGTTTCTGTCTGTTCTGACAGACTTCACTTCTTTGTTCGAAGGTTGTCTGTTTGTGTGTTGTGTTCGAAGTTTTTGTGTTCGAAGGTTTAGCTCCGAAAGCTTTCGGTTCTAAGTGTGTTCGAAGTTTTGTCTTCGAAGTGTATACTTCGAAGAAGGCTTCGTCACTGTTTACTTCGCTCCGAAGCTCGTGACTCGAAGTTGTGTTCGAAGTTTTGTCTTCGAAGCCCTCACTTCGAAGCAGGCTCCGACTTTGTCATCTTGCTCCGAAGCTTTTGGTGCGAAGCTGTGTTCAAAGTCCTGTCTTCGAAGTGCATACTTCGAACCAGGCTCCGGCACTTCTTTTGCTTCGCTCCGAAGTACACTTCGCTTCTTACCACTTCGAACTAGGCTAGAGAGTGACACCTTCGGCACTTCGGACAGACTCCGACACCAACCTCCGAAGCAGACCTCGACGTGCGAAGGGGGCTTCGCCAACTTCCGAACAGGAGACAACTTTGGACAGTAACTTCTCTTTTCACTTTATACATACTTAGATCTTTTCATTGAGAAGTTTAGGCCTGTTATAATTTGTATATCTGCCTAGATTGCACTTCTTTAGTTTAACACTATTTATCATCAGATGCTTCTAGGTTAGAAACCTTTAGACGTAGGCCTTCATTTTATTTTCTGCTGCGTAGTTTTTTTGAGGTGCGTTGGGTATTGGGAACAGGCCATTGATTCGAAAGAATTTTTAAGGCGCCCATTCACCCCCCCCTCTGGTCGCTACTTTCGGTCCTACAAGTGGTATCAGAGCGAGGTTAGGGTTTTTCCATACCTTAACCGGTTCTAAACCCCTGTAGTGACTATGACGTCTCCAGGCAAGGTCCCGTCCTTGGAAGCCTATGGCTACAATTATTGGAAGACTTGCATGCGAGCCTATCTCATGAGCCAGGGTTCGGACATATGGGACATTTGCGTTCACAGCATGTTTGTCATTCTGCCAGTCGCTGAGCATGGTACTGCTGGTATCATTGCTCAGCATCTGAGCAACAGTAAGGCTGTGAACATTTTATTTTCTGGTTTAGGTCCCACTGAGTTTGAGCGTGTGAGTCATCTCTCCACTGCGAGAGAGATCTGGGCTACCCTCAAGGCACACCATGAGGGAACAGCACAGGTCAAGGCTCGGCTCTATCAGACCTACCGGCGTGAATATGAGAATTTCACACAGAAGCCGGGTGAATCTGTTGAGGCTTTGTTTGGTCGCTTTCAGTCGATCATTAACAAGCTTCGGGACAACAAGGCTGAGGGTGCTCAGTTAGTCTCAGATCACGAGCAGGCGCTCAAGGTTCTTCATACCTTGGACCCAAAGATCTGGGAGATCAAGGTATCATCTATCGTTGAGAGTACCTCTTACGATACCTTGACCATTTCTGAGCTGTTTAGCAAGCTGAAGGCCACTGAGGTAGATATCCAGTTGAGATCAAATCTCACTGGCTCTGGATCAAAATCCCTGGCCCTTGCTACACCTTCAGTGGATCCCTCTGCTGTGAGCTGTGCTGGGTTCTCTTTGATGTCTATCACTGAGGACCAGCTTGAGTTGTTGGGAGATGATGATTTGTGTCTCTTTAACAACCGGGTGCGTCGTGTCTATGATAAAAGAATGTTCAAAAGACACGGCACAAAATCAGGATGCTTTGAATGTGGTGATCCAGGACACTTCATCGCCGACTGCCCCAAGCGCAGTGGTTACAAGAAGGGCGCCGGCAGCAGCTTCCATGACTCCGGCAAGCATGAGAGCCCCTCCTTCAACAAGGGCAAGCCGAAGACTCGGTTCTTCAAGAAGGCCCTGAAGGACTACCGGCGAGAGAACAAGAAGCGCGACAAGGCCTTCTTCGCCGAGATGGAGAAGAGCTACTCCAAGCAATCCACGTCTTCTTCCTCTTCATCGAGCTCAAGCGATGAGGAGATCACCATCAAGAAGGGGAAGGACAAGGATGATCCGGCGGGCCTCTGCTTCATGGCTTTCGGAGACAAGCCGAAGAGCCGCACACACCAGCGCCGAAGATCCCGCAAGAGCTTCTGCTCCATGGCTCTTGGGGATAGAGAAGAAAAGAGCTCCTCCGACGACTCCGACGACGACGATAGCAAGGTATCATCTTATGAGCGCGAAATTGTAGATTTACTTGAGAGCAATCGTCAGGAGTTGAAGTATCGGGAGAAACTGCTTAGGGGGGCTAAGAAAAGGATAGACGAGTTAGAAAGTGAGCTTGCCGTGGCCAACGGCAGAATTGAGAGTCTATCCTCTTCCCCTTGCTTGGGTATTAGCAGTAAGTGCCCGAAGTGTGAGGTGCTTCTGTGTGACCTGTCGACTCTGAAGTCCAGGTACACAGAAAGGGTTGATGAGAGGGACGCTTTGGCCACTGAGCTTGAAAGCGCTCAGCAGGAGCTGAAAGATGCTCACGCCACTGTCGTCGCACCCTGTGTTGATTGCCCATCTCATCTAGCTGCCTTAGCTGAGCTGAAATCCAAGGGCGATGAGCATTTGGGTGATGTTGAGAGGTTGAGAGCTGAGCTTGCCCAGACTAGGCTAGAGCTTGAGACACTGTCAGTTCCACCCACTGTCTGTGAGAACTGCCTGTCTCTTAGAATGGAATTGATTAAGCTAAAAGCCGGGAAGTCTGTCCAAGTAGAGAATGAGTGTGAGACCTGTTTGTCTCAGGTGGAGGTTCTAGCTTCTTTGAGAGAGGAGCTAGCTGGTTCTCAGAATGAGAACTTTTACCTCCGGTCTATCCTGAGTTGGATCAGTGCCAGAGAGCCACAGCTTGGCATGATGATCCAGCAGTTCAAGAGGCAGGATGGGTTTGGGGTAGGTTACACCTACACCAAGGCTGACTTTGAGAGTGCCCTCAGCCGGGCAGTGGAGTGGAGTAAAATGACTCCAGAGCAGAGGTATCCCAAGACTCACTCCACTGAGACCTCCCAGGCTTGTCAGCCCAAGGATGGAGTGATCCATGAACCACCCAAAGCTCCACCCAAGAAGCCTATCTGGGTTCCTAAGCCCAAACTCCTCCACTCTTCTCTAGACTCTCTTCCTGGACCCTCTCAGCCCAAGAAGACCACACCAAACACTACCAAGCCCAAGAATCCCAAGCCTCAACCACATCCCAAGAAGCCTACCTATCATTGTGAGTTTTGTCAGAGAGACGGGCATCTTGCGGAGTTTTGCTTCAGGAGGAAGCGGGTTGAGAGAGCAGAGAGGGCTCGTAGTAATCAGGTGCAGTTCTACCAGCAGGGTGGTAGACTGCGTGTTCCTCGGCGCGGGGAGAGGCTAGAGGCCAGGCCGCGTCGTGTAGGTGGTGGTAGAGGAGACGGTTTTCCTACCCGTGCTCCAGTAGGTGGTGTTCGTTCCGGCAGAGTTCCAGACCGAGTTGGCTACGGTTCTGGACCTCGTGGCCGTAGGGTTAGGAAGAACCATGGACCGCGCTTTGAGCCGCGTTTTGGTCCAAACTCTTTTGATGGTTTTCGCTTTCCATCTTTTGAGCAGATGGCTCGACACTGGTTTAGCTCTTTTGCTAAACCTTGTGCCGGACCATTTGCTCCCACTTACAGACATTGATTGTGCAGGACCGGGGACTGGAGGATGTTTGGATCATGGACTCAGGATGCTCTCGCCACATGACGGGACATCGCAGATGGTTCTCCAGTCTCACTCCCCCGAGCTCCAAAGAGTACATTACTTTCGGGAACAGCGGTCAAGGGAAAGTAAGTGGCATAGGCTCAATCAGCATCTCAGACCATTTCTCTTTAAAGAATGTTGCTTTGGTTAAAAATCTGAACTTTAATTTAATATCTGTTTCGCAACTTCTTGAGGATGGTTTGGAAGTGCGTTTTAAGAAGGGCAATTCTTCTGTGGTTGATTCTAAAGGGTCTTTGGTTTGTCAGATTTTACCCTTCGGTAAAGTTTTTCGAATTGACTTCTCTAGTTCTTTTGGCCCTTCTCGCTGTTTGATTGCTGGATCTTCTTCTGAGCTCTGGAAGTGGCATAGGAGGTTAGGTCATTTGAGCTTTGATTTGCTAGTCAGGTTAAGCTCTATGGACCTCATCCGAGGATTGCCCAAGCTTAAAATGGAGAAGGATCTAGTTTGTCATCCTTGTCGTCATGGGAAAATGGTTGCCGCTTCTCACTCACCTGTGACTCAGGTGATGACTACGTATCCAGGCGAGCTTTTACATTTGGACACTGTGGGTCCAGCTCGGGTACGCTCAGTCGGTGGGAAGTGGTATGCACTTGTGATTGTTGACGACTTTTCTCGTTTCTCGTGGGTTTTCTTTTTGGAGTCTAAGGATGAAACTTTTCAATTTGTCCATGACCTGATTTTGAAGCTGAAGAATGAGAACAATGGTCGGATGCGAGCAATTCGCTCCGACAACGGCTCTGAGTTCAAGAACTCTCAGTTCGTCAGCTTCTGTGGTGATCAGGGTCTGGACCATCAGTTTTCTTCTCCTTACACTCCCCCACAGAACGGCGTTGTGGAACGGAAGAACCGCACGCTAGTTGAGATGGCCAGGACGATGCTCGACGAGCACAGGACTCCTAGGCGTTTTTGGGCTGAAGCCATGAACACGGCTTGCTATCTTGCCAACCGCATTTTTCTTAGAGCTTACATTGGTAAGACATCATATGAGTTGCGGTTTGGCAGACAGCCCAAGGTGACCCACTTGCGAGCGTTTGGCTGCAAGTGCTTTGTGCTCAAGAAGGGAGGGCATTTGGACAAGTTTGAGTCTCGTTGCTGGGATGGTATTTTTCTTGGTTATGCATTGCATTCTCGAGGCTTCCGTGTTTGGAACCTCGAATCCCAGCTGCTTGTCGAGACGTGTGAGGTTTCTTTTGATGAGTCCTTGCCTTCTTTGACTCCTTCTTTTGAGCTTTCTGGTGATGATGAGCTCGGAGAGTCCATCTTCGAGGAAGATGAGGATACTCCAGCTGCTGTTGAGGGCGGGCCTTCTGCATCCCCCGCAGAGCCCACACCCTCTGTGACTTCGACTGATGATGAAGGCGGACCTCTGATCACTTCTTCCACTTCGATCGAGCCCCTTCAGTCGAGTCCAGAGGTGCCAGCTGCTGACTCCGGTGAGGTGACTTCAGATCACCAGGGAACCCGAGCAGTTCAGCGTGACCACCCCTCAGAGCTCATCATTGGTGATTTGACTGAGAGGACTTTGCGTTCTTCTGCCTCTCTCGCTGTGTTTGCTGAATCTGCGTTTGTTGCATCTTTTGAGCCCAGAGATATTTCTCATGCTCTTTCTGATTCTAATTGGATTAATGCTATGCAAGAAGAGCTTGAGAATTTTGTCCGCAATCGGGTTTGGACACTAGTTGAGCCGCCACCAGGATGCAACCCCATAGGCACCAAGTGGGTATTCAAGAACAAACAAGGTGAAGATGGGGTTGTGGTGCGCAACAAGGCTCGACTAGTTGCCCAGGGTTATTGCCAAAAGGAAGGTATTGACTTTGAAGAAACCTTCGCTCCTGTGGCCCGTCTTGAGTCCATTCGTATTCTTCTAGCTTTTGCCGTTTCAAAAGGTTTTAAGCTTTTTCAAATGGACGTTAAGAGTGCTTTTCTGAACGGGTTCATAGAGGAGGAGGTATATGTTAGGCAACCCCCCGGTTTTGAGAACCCCAAGTTTCCTCGACATGTTTTTAAGTTGCATAAAGCTTTATACGGGTTGAAGCAAGCCCCCAGGGCTTGGTATGACCGGTTGAAGCAATTTTTGTTGGGGAAGGGCTTTGTGATGGGTTCTGTGGACAAAACTCTTTTCTTGCTCAGAGATGCTTCAGATTTTTTAGTTGCTCAGATTTACGTGGACGATATTATCTTTGGCGGTACTTCTGATTCTTTTGTGTCCAAGTTTTCTGAGCAGATGCACAGTGAGTTTGAGATGAGCCTCATGGGTGAGCTTAAGTACTTTTTAGGGCTCCAGATCAAGCAGACCAAGGACGGCACCTTCATCCACCAAGGTAAGTATACTCGTGACATGCTTAAGAAATTTGACTTTGGTGGTGAATTGAAGCCGCAGATGACCCCGATGGGCACTTCTGGGGGTTTGGACAAGGACGAGAGCGGTGTCAAGGTCAATGAGAGAGAATTTCGAGGGATGATCGGTTCGCTGTTGTACTTGACGGCAACAAGACCAGACATACAGTTCGCCGTGGGACTTTGCGCGCGTTTTCAGTCTTCACCACGCGCGTCTCACCGGCAGGCTGTCAAGCGCATTTTCAGGTATCTCACCTATGCGCCTGATCTTGGTCTTTATTATTCAGCATCATCATCACTTGATTTATCTGGCTTTTCGGACGCCGACTTTGGTGGGTGCCGGTTGGATCGCAAGTCGACTTCCGGTACTTGCCAGTTTCTTGGTTCTTCCCTTGTATCCTGGTCTTCTCGAAAGCAATCTGGAGTTGCTCTTTCGACCACAGAGGCTGAGTACGTAGCTGCTGCCAGCTGCTGCTCACAGATGGTTTGGATGATTTCCACTCTTCGAGACTTTGGGTTATTCTTTCCTACCAGGGTTCCATTGTTTTGCGACAGCACTAGTGCTATTAGTGTAGGGAAAAACCCGTGTCTTCATTCAAAAACCAAACATATTGATGTGCGCTTTCACTTCTTGCGGGATCAATATGAGAAAGGTGTCATTGACCTTATTCATGTTGATACCCATCATCAGTTGGCTGACATTTTCACCAAACCCCTAGATCAATCTACTTTTGAGCGTTTACGAGGGGATTTGGGTGTTGTGTATCCTTTCTAGGATATTTTGCGTCAGTTTTCTTTTTACTCTTTTCTTGAGTCTTTTTGTGTGTGTTCATATCATACATATTCACATATCACACATTTGAGCCTGCTTCTGTTATATGATTGAACTGCTTTACTTAGTCTAGCTGGTACATGCTTTTGATTACTTGTCAATGATCATGCTTTGGTTCAGTTCACTTGATATATCTGTCATATGCATGGCTTTTATGCTTTAAGCCTGAAAAATGATCACCATTGCTTCTGGTAACTAGCATGCGTAGGCTGAGTGTTTTTGCTATCTGTTACATGCCTTGTAGCCAGTTCATCACATAGATGCAGATATGCAACTTGGACATCTTTATGCTTTAACATGGAAAATGTGCTATAAAATGATAAAAATCAAAAATGAATGAAAATTCCATTCCTTTTTATGCTTAAGTCGAAAAGATCCAAGTGGGTTTGCTTTGTCGCATTATATTGTTCTGGATTGCTTACCATAGCACTTTGGTATGAACTAGGACAGTATAGTGTATGCCGAGACCAATGTCTTAAGCTTCTGATGGTCCAATTCTGGCCTAGGCTTGACTTGGTCGGTTAGCATAAGGTTTGACATGCAAATAACCCTTGGCACAAATGACAAAGGATAATGAAAAAGCCTGAACTGTAAACGGATAACAAGTTTGCTGAAGCACTTTGTTTTGAACAATGCTTATCTTGGTAGATATCAGTTAGCTTCTGCATCTCATGCTTTACCTTGCTTGTTTACTAGACAATGTGGTGATGTTTTGTTTTGCAAAAACTGAAAAATGCGTGCTAAATGACTTTCTTTAGATATCATCCCTTGCACTGATCATGCCATGTGTCTTAGACAGTATCTCTTTTGCTATACCTGTTAGATACTGTATTTGCAGTCAATCATATCTGAGGAGCTTGCTCTCTACACTCCACCTGCACCCCAGTTGCATTCACTGCATATTTTGAGGGGGAGTTGCTTTTCAGGGGGAGTCTGTGTCTCTTTCTGAGTGCTTGATGAGTTCACTTGTCAACAAGGGGGAGAAATTGGGATCAAAGTTTAAGGGGGAGTTCTTACTCTGTTGATATCCTTGTTGTTCTGAAATCGCACTCATTTTGAGCTTTTACGTTTTGGTTAACCATAATGACCGTTTCTTGCTTTTGTTTGGCTTTTGGTCATTAGGGTTAAACTTTTACCTTATTTCTTCTTCTTCTTTGTTCTCTTGTATTTTGTTTTCGTGTTTCCACATTTGTTCACAGGTGTTGAAGAGCTGAGAATTGAGGAGTGTTGACAATGCTCTCATCAAGGGGGAGATTGAGGAGCCATGCTGAATAGCGTGGGCCTCATGGCTCTAGAAGTGATGAGTCATTGTCAACGATAGTCAAAGAGGACTAAAGAAGAGAAGAGATCTGCTGTTTCATGGGCCGCGTGTGACTCAGGTACACGGGCAGCGAGCGACTGTCGGGCAGAGGAGGCTGCGAAGTCAGGCTGGCCCAATCCGGGTGCATGGGCCAGAAGTAGTAGAAGACCCACTGGGCTGTTGACCAGGACTGACTCAGGTACACGGGCGGTGAGCGATTGCCGGGCTGAGAGAGCTGCGGGGTCGGGCCGGCCCAATCCGGGTACCTGGTGCAAAGCTGGTGGAGGCTTTGTCAGTTTCGGCGTAAAACTGACAACCGTTGATTCTGTATCCGACTGTCCAGAAGAATAGCTTCAGGATATGTCATCTGTTACTCTAGGCCCACAGTCAGTCAGTTGTGTCTGTAAAAATACCTAAGGGCAGTAGAGTCATTTTCTGTATTTTTGAGTCTGTAAAAACCCTAAGGGGCTGGTAGAATATTCCTAGTGTTGGGCTGCCTATAAATAGCACCCCAATCCCTAGGGTTTGGACTACCCTTTTGTGCTGAAATCAAATCCACCCATTGGGTCACTTTTGTCTCTCTTCTCTCTCCTGTGTGCGCCGCCAGGGGCTTCCTCTCCCTGTTCTTGCATTATTTTCACTCAAATCTCTTGGATGCTTTAATGCTTTGGTCCCTGGTGAATTTATTGCTTGCATTTTGTTCGGTTTGGGGAGTTATTGCCTAACCTACGGGCTGCTGAATTTATTCTTGAAGAGAAGCTTCTTCGGCTGGGTGTGTTCTTCACGGTGGTAGTACTAGTTCTTGCTGTTGCAAGTAGTACTGCTTTACTGTAGCTACAGTGTTCGGCTGCAGCTTTTCACCTTCTATCGCCCAGCTTTTTGATCGAAGCAGTCAGTCTCTTTTGCCCTTTTCCTGGTGTGTCTGCCGAAGCTCGGTTCTGTGCGAAGCTCCTCAACTCCGTGAGGCAAGCTCCGATCGAACCTTGTCAAAGGCTTCGCTCAGTTTTTCGAACTTCGGTTTCTGTGTCTGAGTTGCTAGCTTCGAAGTTCCCCTGTATCGAAATCATCGCATACTTCGAACTGGCATACTCCGAATCTATCTGTTCGAAGTGCACACTTCGTTAGGCTTCGAAGTGGGGTTCGAAGTTTCTGTCTGTTCTGACAGACTTCACTTCTTTGTTCGAAGGTTGTCTGTTTGTGTGTTGTGTTCGAAGTTTTTGTGTTCGAAGGTTTAGCTCCGAAAGCTTTCGGTTCTAAGTGTGTTCGAAGTTTTGTCTTCGAAGTGTATACTTCGAAGAAGGCTTCGTCACTGTTTACTTCGCTCCGAAGCTCGTGACTCGAAGTTGTGTTCGAAGTTTTGTCTTCGAAGCCCTCACTTCGAAGCAGGCTCCGACTTTGTCATCTTGCTCCGAAGCTTTTGGTGCGAAGCTGTGTTCAAAGTCCTGTCTTCGAAGTGCATACTTCGAACCAGGCTCCGGCACTTCTTTTGCTTCGCTCCGAAGTACACTTCGCTTCTTACCACTTCGAACTAGGCTAGACAGTGACACCTTCGGCACTTCGGACAGACTCCGACACCAACCTCCGAAGCAGACCTCGACGTGCGAAGGGGGCTTCGCCAACTTCCGAACAGGAGACAACTTTGGACAGTAACTTCTCTTTTCACTTTATACATACTTAGATCTTTTCATTGAGAAGTTTAGGCCTGTTATAATTTGTATATCTGCCTAGATTGCACTTCTTTAGTTTAACACTATTTATCATCAGATGCTTCTAGGTTAGAAACCTTTAGACGTAGGCCTTCATTTTATTTTCTGCTGCGTAGTTTTTTTGAGGTGCGTTGGGTATTGGGAACAGGCCATTGATTCGAAAGAATTTTTAAGGCGCCCATTCACCCCCCCCCTCTGGTCGCTACTTTCGGTCCTACACCACTGCCTGCCACTGATCGGACAAGAGATCGGACAAGAGTTCGGACAAGAGATTGGACAAGCAGAAACTTCCACTGCCTGCCACTGATCGGACACGAGATCAGACAAGAGTTCGGACAAGAGTTCGGACAAGCAACTAACAAGACCGCTTCTCTTTTTTTTTATATATTTTTTTTCTCTTTTTTTTCAATCTATTTTTTTTTGAACAAGGATGACCAGAGATGCAACCACAAAAATTGGCACCTACAACTGAGGTGGGATGTGGCTCACAAAAATTCAAACAAGTTCGTTGTCCGGCAAGCAAAAACATTGACCAATTTTTTTCTTTATCTTCCTGATTTTTTTGGCGATTTTGGTGAGGGCTAACTGGGGAACCGAGTTATGTTACCCCCCCAAATTGGGTCAGGAACACGCTCAAAAAATTTCAGATTTTTCTGCCAAACGAGCGAAAAGTTATGCCTGTTTTACTGAAGGGGGGTCACAAAGAGTCGATGTGGAAAACAAATAGGGTTGCGGAAGGGGGGTTTTTCGGTGGGGAATTTTTTTTTTCTGAGACACAAGAACAACTACTACTCAAACGACACAGAGGGATGACTAAACCAGCAACAAGACTCGACCAAGAACACGAACTCAACAAAGTTAAAACTGAAATTAAAATCGCAAGGCACAAAGGGGTTCTCGGTGGGGAATTTTTTTGGTGCGGTTTTCTGGACTCTGGGTAAAAACAAAAGCAGATCGAGATTACCTAACGGGAAATCTGAGCTCTGATACCAACTGATGGGTGAGTTGTCCCGATCTTCCACTAGGTAAAGGGTAAACTTGGGTTGGTGGAGAATCTCGACGTTGGCGATCCAAGGCTCCGGTCCGGCGGATCAAAACCTTGCAATCGTTACACCACTGTCTCCGTTGGTTATCAACCACGCAGAACGCGATTGACCTCGCCACGAAGGCTAATTCCTGCAAGCGAACCCAAGAACACAAGCAAGAACAGGAAGGATACAAGTCGAATGCCAAATCACAGACAAACGATGATAAGGTGAGGTTTCGCAAACGCCAATGCAGCAGCCAATCGGTCCGGTGCAAGAGGCGGGATCTAAACACAACAGTGTAGATGCAAACAAAGCAAAACCTAACCCTAGAGGCGGCTGGCGTGAGAATATATAGGGTGGCAGCCTGTGGAAGGCGAACAGACACGGGCCGTGGGCTAGAAGACGTACAGACTCATACTATGGGCCAACATGGCCCAGTTCTGTAATGCAGGACTGTTTAAATCACACAGAACGACTCGAGACTCCAAAAGAGGTGAAACCAACGGCAAACGATCCGTCTTCTCCTCAGCTTTCCAAAAAGTCAAAGAACGCGCCAATCGGACTTCGTATGAGGAAGTTATGCCCATTTTGGTGCAGGGTGGTTGATGTAGTCCGAACCAGCGAATTCTTGACTTCAAATCATCCGTGCGACTCCGTCTTCAACTCCAATTATTCTATTCCATCTCCCATGTTCCTAAGCAACAAAATATCACTAATATTCAGTAGCATCCCGTCCAAACAAATATTGACATAGTTGCTAAGGAAAGAATTAACCTCATGGTTCAAGCGACGGGCACAGGCACGTGTGATTCGTCCTAGTAACTGAATTGTAGGTGGAGGCTCCATGTGTGTATCATGTGAAGTGATGTCCTCATCAGGCATAGTGCCCCCCCAACTCAAACCAAACCAAAGCCCAATGCTTTGATCATATTTACCTTACCTTTATTTTCTTGTACCTCTTCGTGGGTTTGCCTGGAAGCCCTTCGTCGGCCACTACGGAACAGTGGTAATCCTTGTTACTTCGCTTGTGAAGTATCCGTTAATCTACGTAATAGATTGCTATCGCCTTGTTACTTCGCCTGTGAAGTATCCGCTAATCTGCGTAATAGATTGCTACCTTCTCTGCTAGTGCAACACTTAGCAAAATTCGATCCTCAGGCCGAATTAGTACTTCGCACTCTTCTGTTGCAGGTTCGCACGTCCGGAGCTACTTCGCCGGAGGTGTCCGGAGCTGACAGATCGGTGTCGGAGGTCCCCAGGACACCCTTCGGTGGGACTGCAGGCTTCGGCAACAGGCTTCGCTAAGCATACTTCGTCGCAACAGGCTCCACCACGACTGTTGGGGAAATATACTTCCCTTAAACAGGGGCCAAATGACGTCAGCCTCCGACAGCCTTCGGCCCAGAGTCAGGTACTGTCGGAGTCTGCTTTCTCCCTAAGTACTGTTTGCAGGTCCCGGTGTGCCCTCCAAGAATCAAGTTCGGAGGCCACCCTCCGGGAGTCCAAGCCCGGAGGCCGCCCTCCGGGAGCCCAGTTCGGAGGTCGCCCTCCGGAGCCAAGTCCGGAGGCCACCCTCCGGGAGTCCAAGCCCGGAGGCCGCCCTCCGGGAACCCAGTTCGGAGGTCGCCCTCCGGAGCCAAGTCCGGAGGCCACCCTCCGGGAGTCCAAGCCCGGAGGCCGCCCTCCGGGAGCCCAGTTCGGAGGTCGCCCTCCGGAGCCAAGTCCGGAGGCCACCCTCCGGGAGTCCAAGCCCGGAGGCCGCCCTCCGGGAGCCCAGTTCGGAGGTCGCCCTCCGGAGCCAAGTCCGGAGGCCACCCTCCGGGAGTCCAAGCCCGGAGGCCGCCCTCCGGGAGCCCAGTTCGGAGGTCGCCCTCCGGAGCCAAGTCTGGAGGCCACCCTCCGGGAGTCCAAGCCCGGAGGCCGCCCTCCGGGAGCCCAGTTCGGAGGTCGCCCTCCGGAGCCAAGCCCGGAGGCCGCCCTCCGGGAACCCAGTTCGGAGGTCGCCCTCCGGAGCCAAGTCCGGAGGCCATCCTCCGAGAGTCAAGCCCGGAGGCCACCCCCCGGAGTCCAGTCCGGAGGCCGCCCTCCGGAGCCAAGTCCGGAGGCCGCCCTCCGGAGTCAAGTCCATACCGGGGGCCCCCGCCCCTGGTATGTCGTTTAGCTGGTCAAAGCCTGGCGCAGCCTGACACGCCAGTAAAGCTGTAAAGTTGTCTGGCACCTTTTGTATTGTAGCTAGCTCCTTTTCCCCTCTCTGCCCCTATGAGCCTGAGGCTCATAGGGGGCATCCCTGTCTTTTCCTTTGGCCTACGCGCCTATATAAGCAGGGCCAAGCCCTTGTAGCAGGGGACAACCCGAGGGGGCCAGGAGACCCTGTAGTTCTCTTCTCCACACTAAGGCACACCATGCCCAATCCACCATAAACTGGACGTAGGGCTATTATCCCCTAGGGGAGGCCCGAACCAGTATAAACCCTATCTCTCCCTGTGAGAACCCATCGAGGTTCACTCTCCACATCATACTCCACCATAGAAAAACCTGCTGGAACTAACGCAATTGTTCCAACAGTTGGCGCCGTCCGTGGGGACCATAGTCCTAGAAGCTAAGTTCTCTACCACTGCCTGCCACCCGAAGTGCGCCCGAGGGGGGAGCATCGAGGCTTTCTCGCTTCGCGCACCCTCCGGCAAGGGGCTTCGAGGGCAGATCGAAGGCCACCTTCGTCTTCCTCCATCCTTCGCATACCGGAGCCCACTCTCCGGCAAGGGGCTCCGCTCCACGTTTCAAAGGTCATCGGAGCCCGAGGGCTACAAGGTAAGTACCGCCCGAAGCCTTACTTCGATGCACCAATCTGCAGTTACATTAACATAAGCTCGAAGCCATGCTTCGCTTTATTTAAAACCGAAGCCATGCTTCGCCGTGTTCAAAAACCGAAGCCACGCTTCGCCTTGTTTAAAAACCGAAGCCACGCTTCGCCTTGTTTAAAAACCGAAGCCACGCTTCGCCTTGCTCAAAAACCGAAGCCATGCTTCGCTTTGCTTAAAAACCGAAGCCATGCTTCGCCTTATTTAAACCCGAAGCCACGCTTCGTCTTATTTAAAACCGAAGCCTTGCTTCGCTTTATAAAACCCGGAGTACCCCTCCGAAGGCTACACAGTGCCCCCGGGCCCGTAGCAGTGGGCTAAAAGGACTCCGGGCCACTGGCCCGACGCGTCCAGGGATTCCGGGCTCTGCGCCCGAAGCATCCCGGGGATTCCGGGTTCCGCACCCGAAGCATCCCAGGGTCGAAGGTGACCCAGAGTCGAAGGTGGCTCAGAGTCGAAGGTGGCTCACACTATCACAGGTTCGGTGAATCCACACCAAATATCCTTCTCATTACAGGACCAAGTTCTGAAGCCTTGCTTCATTATCTAAACACGCTCCGAAGCCTGGCTTCGCGTGCTCATATACTATACGCCTAAGCGTCTCGAAGTCATACTTCGCCATAATCTAAGTGCGTTTCAGAGCCCCGCTCACGCACAGCATCCAAACCCCGGCATGCCGAAGCATGCTTCGCTCAAATTGGGTATGCGGAAGCCTTGCTTCGCACCAAATTGATGCGTTCGGAGCCCGTAAGAGGCCTTCGCTCGGTACAAATCCAAGTATCCGAAGCCGCCAAAAAGGCACACCCCTTCGCATGTTTATTTTTTGCCCGCACCAGCAACGGTTAAGTCCCTAACTGCCACGAGCAAAAGGGGGGAAGAATATATGCGAGGTGTGCGAGTGTAATGCGCAGTACGAGCGTGACAAGCTAAGCGTTCGAAGCCAAACAATGCGAAGCATACAAACGAAGTATGCAGATATAATAAACTCCGTTCATTAAGAGACAATTGAGAAGTATGTTACAAGCATGCTTCGGAAACAAACTACGAGTAATCTGTGTCTAAGCCTAAAAAGAACCGAGTGCGAGGCCCCAACCCTCGCTTGCCTCTCCTTCGGCGGGGGCCCCCTCGGCTGGATGTTGCCTCGTCGGAGCCCGCTCTCCCTCGACCGGCCCGTCCTGGCTCCGAAGCCCACAGGCTTCGGCTTCCGCTTTGCAGGTTGCTCCAGGTTCGCGAAGCAGGCGGAGCCGTGTCGAAGGCAGAAAAGTCTAGGGCTTCGTCGCTCGCTAAGGCCGCTCGCGAAGGCAAAGGTAAAGGGCTCTGAAGGGGCTCCGCATTCACAGCGGCTAGCAAATCCTGAGCTATTTCGGAGATGGCTTCGCCCCTAGGCCCCCTCGGAAGCTTAAACCGGGGGGGGCCTTCGGACCTAGCTACTTCAAGAATCGCCCACAGTTGTCGAAGCCCTTCAGAGTCCTCGAGGACTTCGAGGTCTATGCTCGAAGGCTGAGCCTGGGCAGGTATAAAAAACCCCCGCATTTATATTAATAAACTGATAAGTTTTTACAAAGCCTACAGCTAGGTATTACAAGGAAGCCTAAGGAGATCTACACCTTCGGAGGCGGAGTCGTCGAGGTCGAAGGCTTGTCCGAGTCAACGGGTCCCTTGAACCGGCGTTGTCGAAGGGCCTTCATGAGGTCGAGGACTGCCTCGCAGCCTTGCTCCTTCCAAGGCTCCTGCAGCCGCCGCCAGGCCCCGCGGACTTCGCCCGGAGGCGTCACCAACTGCGGACCCCCGAAGGCCACGGGAGCCACGGAGGTTGCCGCCCGAAGGTGGTCGCACCCTGCGGCATAAAGCATATGCAACACCCCTTGACCGGCGACGCGACCGGCCATAAGAGCGAAGCCCGTCAGCGCTTCGTCCGCTACCGAAGCCGCAGTCTTCAAGAAATCGGCGCGGTCCCCAATCGGGTCCTGATCGCCAAATTCCGGAGTCCGGCACTCGGTCCCTATCTTTTCAAGGACCTCAGTCAGGCTCTGGGTGGCCTCGCCAAGATTAGCCACGACAAAGCTTTCAAGATCCCGAGCTCGCTGACGGAGCTCCTCGTTCTCCTTCGCCTGACGGGCCTCGGCGTCCTTCGAAGCTTGGAGCTCCGCGCGGAGCCGAGCCGTCTCCAAGGCCAAGGCTTCCTTCGCCTCAGCAGCCGAGGCCTCGGCCCGCCTCCGCTTCTCGGCCTCCTCCTAGACCTCGCGGCGAAGGGCCTCCTTCTCTTCTGCGAGGCGCTCCATCCGCTGGTCAGCAGCAGTCGAAGCTGCCGCGTTCAGTGCGAGGGCCTGCAGGAATTCAAGAAACCTTAAGTATTAACCAAGAGACAAAGTATAGTTCGAAGCTGCATGCAAGGGGCTCCGCTCACCCGCATGAGGACTTCGTTCGAGCTAACGAAGAGCTCCGTGGGATCTCGGTGGCTAAGCTGGGCCACCAAGTCCCCCTCCTCCGCAGAAGCGCAGGCCTCGCGGAAGCCGAGGATCGCCGCCGCCGTCACGCCCCCCCTCGGCTTAAAGGGGTGAATCACCGCCACGGTGGTCTCCGCGGGCTCCGGCGGGGCAGGGCTCAGGCCCACCACGTCCACCTCTTCTTCGCCTCGAGGGACTTCGCGGTCGCCGCTGCCTCCGTCGTCGGACGAAGTACTCTCGGACTCCGAGTCGCTGCTGCTGCTGCTGCTCGAAGCTTCCGCGGACTTCGCTTCGGCGGGCTTCGATCCGCCTTCGCCTGCCGGCTTCGCCACCGTGGGCCTCGCATCATCTTCGTCCTCTGCAAAAGCCAAGTCAAAACCTGCATATTGAAGAGAAGCATGCGAAAAGGAAAAGTGTTTACCATCATCAGAGATCTCCTGGAAGGAACCAGGGGCTAAGTGCGTCCTCCAGCTCCCTCGCTGCGAAGCTGGCGCATCCACCTTCGCGCCCGAAGTTGGTTCAGCCAGGGCATCCATGGCCTCCTTGGCAGCAGGAGTGCGCGCATCGGCCTCCTCCTCCGAAGCCCTCGCCGCCAGGGGCTTCGCGGCCTTCTTGGGGGTCGGAGTAGCTGCGGGCTTCGCCGCAGCCTCCCCTGAGGCGTCCGCTTCGTCCTCGTCCCCCCTCTTCCTCTTGGCTCCGGCCGACGAGGCAGCCAGGTGGGCGAAGTCCGGCAGAGCGGGGAGCCCTCCGAGGCCAAGCACGGTCCACACTCTGTTCCAGCGCTCCCAGGACCCCACCAGGGCGAGGCGCTGGTTCTGCTCCTCGGGGGTCGGAGTCCCGATGACTCGGTCCGCCGCCGCAATGGCCTCCTCCGGGGTCCTCATGTCGAGGTCGGCTGCACGAAAAGGTTGAGTTAGGGGCAAAGTGTTCAAGTGTTAAAAGCAGGAAGAGCGTGAAGCCTTACAGAAGCGGTCGAAGGCCAGCTCGCTGAGTTCTCCTCGACCCGAAGCCCGGAAGAGACCCTCCGGCCAGGAGCGCGCGAGGGGGCTAAGCCGAAGGGTAATAAACTCCTCTGCTAGGTCCCTCATGCTCATCTTCGCTGCCACCCTTCGGAGCAGCGAGATCCTCGATTGAAGGAGGCCTTCGCTGGTCTTCACCACCCCTTCGCGCCGGTACAGGATGTGGGCGTTGGTACTCCGAAGGGGAGAGTTCGCGCCGACGGAGGCGTAGAACCATTCTTGGTCCCATCTCGAATACCACTTGTTGTTTACAGCCCTCGCAGGGAAGGCGTCCTGGAACTCCTTCCGGAGCTGGAAGTTGGCGCTGCCGAAGGCCAGCGCCCTCTTGACGCGGTCCGTCCCCTCCCTGGGCTTCGGCTGGCAGTTGGCATCGTGAAGAGCAACGAAGACGTCCGCGCGGCCCTCGCAGCCTTCGGCCCTCATGGCCCACTCAAAAACAGCTAGCCTCGCCACTGCGTTGGGCGAAAGCTGAGGGAGCTCGAGGTTGTAGGCCTTGAGGACTTCGCTCAGCATCCCCACCGCAGGCAGTCCGAGGCCGGCCTCGAAGAAAGCTTCAAACACCACCACTTCGTCGGCCCGAGGCTTCGGTACGGCCTCCGACTTCTCTGGAACCCTTAATTGGATTTTCGCCGCAATCTTCCCCTCGCAGGCTCTCCGGACCGACTCCTCCGTAGAAATCGAAGCCCTCATCTCCAGGGTCTGCTCGAACCTGTCGGAGGGCGTCCGAAGGTCCCTCGGCCCCAGTCGCCTAGCTGCGGGCTTCGCTGCCGCGGCTGCTGCGGCCGCCGCCTGCACTTGGGTGGAGCCTGAGCTCGAGCCCAAAACCAGGGGCTTCGTCGCTGCCTTCTTCGGCATTCTGATCAGACTTCGGCACGAAGGACTAAAGGATGGCGAAGGGCTAGAAGCTAGCGAAGGACGCTCTGCGAGGCTAGGAGGAAGAGGAGAGCGAAGGTGGCAAGGCGGTAAGAAAGAAGTGAATGAAAGTGTGCCGGAGCCGCATGCGGTAAGTCTCTATTTATAGGCGCGGTAAGAATTCCAACCGTCATGGGCCGAGCCCACCGCCAGATGGGCCTCCGGCGAAAGCAAATCGAGCCCAAGCCAGGTAACGGTAACCTTTTTGACCGTTGCAAAGTCGTTCGGCCTCCCCGAGGCCGTTCTGGCGGCAAGCGCGGGCATTTATTACCCCCCAGGTATCGAGGTCACCTTCGGTCCAGGCTCCGAAGGTATGTTTCCTCTGGAGTCATGTTTTCAGGTCATTTGTCCTAAGGGCGCGTGCACCCCTTCGCCCCGAAGGCCTACACGCGAGGGGCTACTGTTGGGGAAATATACTTCCCTTAAACAGGGGCCAAATGACGTCAGCCTCCGACAGCCTTCGGCCCAGAGTCAGGTACTGTCGGAGCCTGCTTTCTCCCTAAGTACTGTTTGCAGGTCCCGGTGTGCCCTCCAAGAATCAAGTTCGGAGGCCACCCTCCGGGAGTCCAAGCCCGGAGGCCGCCCTCCGGGAGCCCAGTTCGGAGGTCGCCCTCCGGAGCCAAGTCCGGAGGCCACCCTCCGGGAGTCCAAGCCCGGAGGCCGCCCTCCGGGAACCCAGTTCGGAGGTCGCCCTCCGGAGCCAAGTCCGGAGGCCACCCTCCGGGAGTCCAAGCCCGGAGGCCGCCCTCCGGGAGCCCAGTTCGGAGGTCGCCCTCCGGAGCCAAGTCCGGAGGCCACCCTCCGGGAGTCCAAGCCCGGAGGCCGCCCTCCGGGAGCCCAGTTCGGAGGTCGCCCTCCGGAGCCAAGTCCGGAGGCCACCCTCCGGGAGTCCAAGCCCGGAGGCCGCCCTCCGGGAGCCCAGTTCGGAGGTCGCCCTCCGGAGCCAAGTCCGGAGGCCACCCTCCGGGAGTCCAAGCCCGGAGGCCGCCCTCCGGGAGCCCAGTTCGGAGGTCGCCCTCCGGAGCCAAACCCGGAGGCCGCCCTCCGGGAACCCAGTTCGGAGGTCGCCCTCCGGAGCCAAGTCCGGAGGCCATCCTCCGAGAGTCAAGCCCGGAGGCCACCCCCTGGAGTCCAGTCCGGAGGCCGCCCTCCGGAGCCAAGTCCGGAGGCCGCCCTCCGGAGTCAAGTCCATACCGGGGGCCCCCCGCCCCTGGTATGTCGTTTAGCTGGTCAAAGCCTGGCGCAGCCTGACACGCCAGTAAAGCTGTAAAGTTGTCTGGCACCTTTTGTATTGTAGCTAGCTCCTTTTCCCCTCTCTGCCCCTATGAGCCTGAGGCTCATAGGGGGCATCCCTGTCTTTTCCTTTGGCCTGCGCGCCTATATAAGCAGGGCCAAGCCCTTGTAGCAGGGGACAACCCGAGGGGGCCAGGAGACCCTGTAGTTCTCTTCTCCACACTAAGGCACACCATGCCCAATCCACCATAAACTGGACGTAGGGCTATTATCCCCTAGGGGAGGCCCGAACCAGTATAAACCCTATCTCTCCCTGTGAGAACCCATCGAGGTTCACTCTCCACATCATACTCCACCATAGAAAAACCTGCTGGAACTAACGCAATTGTTCCAACAACGACCATATTCCGCACCGGACGAAGTTGCACTCGCGCGTGGCCCTCGCGTCACTATTTCGTAGTTTGCTGTATCGAAGATCGCACGCCGAATCCCGCTGTTCGGAGGTGATTGTTGCTAGGGATGGCAACGGGGAGAATCCCCGGCGGGGAGGGTCCCCGTCCCCGTCCCCGCTAGACAAAAAATTCCCCGTTCCCCGTCCCCGTCCCTGGCTTTGGGGATAGATTTTCCCCATCCCCGCTCCCCGTCGGGGATTCGGGTACCCGTCGGGGAGAAAATCCCCGTTTAGGTATATATATACACATATATATACATATACATATACATATACATATATATATATATATACATATACATACACACATATATATACATACATATATATACACAAAAACATATACACACATACACATACATATAGATACATATGTATATATATATAATATGGACCCACATTTAATTTTCGCGGGTATATTAACGGGGAATGAGGGTGGGGAGTAGAGGAACGTCCCCGTCCCCGCTTCACCCGACGGGGATAGATTTTTCCCCGTTTGTCCCCCCGCAGGGATGAGATTTCCCCATACCCGTCCCCTAATAGAGGAAATCCCCGTCGGGGATCGGGGAACGGGGCCCCATTGCCATCCCTAATCGTTGCGTCTAGATCCGTTCGGAGTCCATCTTCGGCCGGATCAGTCCGAACGCCGAAGCACCCTTCGGCAGAGCGCTTCGCACTAGACGCCGAAGGTACACTTCGGTGACCCCTTCGCATCAGACTTCGAACCAGGCGGGGCTCCTACTAGTTTGTTGATTTTATTCTGTTTAATCTATTTCTTTCGGCTAATTAGATTATTTTGTGTAATCTGGTTGCCTGGCGACTCCACCCCCCTTATCACTATTAAGGGTAGTCGGAACACGACGTCGGTGCCACGTCACGCTTAGGCTTGTCCCTAAGTATCCGTGCACTTTTGGATCGTCGAACTGACCCAAGTGCGGGGGCACGTTTTCGTGTCAACACACTTTTTGGCGACTCCGCTGGGGAGGGCTACACCAACATGATGAGTACGTCTACATTGGCCACCGGTACATCTACATCGACTACTACGTCTACACCACCGATGGAAGCAATAGGAGGCGCGAATATCGACAACCACAACATATTGTCACCTACACCTGAAGATATCCCCGCAGAAGACCGAGTAGAGATCGAGGCAAAGTTAAAGGCACTCCAAGACATGATGCTTGGAGGCTACGTCAAGACACGCGCGGGCTTCATCAAGCGCGACATCATCACCCCCGACCTCGCTCAGGTCCAGGTAACACCTGTATCACCTCGTTTATCCTCTTTGGAAATTAAACAAAAAATAGCCGCATCAGTAGATCAAGCCGTTAGCGCTTCGCTAGCCAACCGTTTAGATTTGGCAGTCAGCTCCCAAGTGGAGGCGACTCTCAGGAGGTTCGGTTTTACTGAGGCCGTGCCCCCGGTTCCCATTGCTAGTGCACCACCGGCAAACCACGTATACGGTAGGACTAATGACAGCACCGACACAATCATGTCTTCGGCCTCATCACTTATGGTCGAGACCAATCGTTACACCTATGGTCAAGCTAACACTACATACCACACGCCACCACCTGCGTCGGTGCCCGCGCTGCCCGCACCACATGTGTAGGTGCCCAGACATGAACACGCCATACAAATAGCGCGTAGGGAAGAAACCCATGGCCGACACGCCCATATCCCACCGCGTGTCGCGCCCCCGCATGAGAGGCGCGTGCAAGCAACGTACCAAGATGACATAGAGGAGCGGGTCCGTGCACTATTTAGAGAGTGTGCCGACTTCGTGCCCAAGGGATGGGTTAGGGTTTACCGTAAGCCCTACCCCGACCATCTTGATACAGTACCCTACCCCCGCGGCTATAGGATCCATGAATTCACTAAGTTCGATAGCGAGGGTAGCAAGACCACACTAGAGCACGTTAGTCAATTTTTGGCACAGTGTGGGGAGGTTAGCAGGATAGATGCTCTAACGGTTAGACTTTTCTCTCTCTCGCTTTCTGGCACAGCTTTTGCTTGGTTTTCGGCGCTCCCGCCGAACTCCATCCAAACGTGGGATGATTTGGAGCGAAAATTCCATGATTACTTTTATACAGGCGAAACAGAACTTAGGCTTTCGCATTTGACATCGATTAAGCAGAAATCTAGTGAGAGCGCCTCTGAGTACATCAAGCGTTTTAGGGATACTAGAAACCGATGTTTTAGCCTTAATATTTCAGAAAGGGACTTGGCGGAATTAGCTTTTAACGGGCTGCGTTCCGAAATTAAAGAAAGGTTAGATAACCAAAACTTTTTAGAAGTTAGCCAAGTTGTACAGCAGGCTCTGGTCCAAGAAGGCCGACCCAAAGATAAGAAATTTATTAAGACGTTTAGCAAGCCTAGGGCCGAGATCCACATCATGGAATGCTCTGATGAGGAGGAGTCAGAGGAGGAGGATTCGGCCGACATGTACGCGGTCGAATGGGTCTAGAACACTAAAAATAAACCTGTCACTTGCTCCGAGTTACGACCATCCCCCACAAAGAATAGGCTTAGTGAGGTCAAGTACTCGTTTGATGTAACTAAATGTGATAAAATATTTGATTTTCTCTTAAAAAGTCAGCTTCTCAGGTTACCTAAGGGTCAAGTCATCCCACATGCCGATGAGTTAAAGAAGCATCTATACTGTAAGTGGCATGATTCACATTCGCATAATACTAATGATTGCAATGTTTTTCGATGGCAGATACAATCATCCATAGAAGAAGGATGATTGAAGATAGACCATGATCCAAAGATGAAGCTGGATAAAGATCCTTTTCCAGTCAACGCCATCAACCTCGGCGAAAAGAAGGTGTTGATTCGGCCAGAACAGGCCGAGTCAGCTAAAGGGAAGGATGTAATTGTTGGAGAACCACACACTCGCACACTCGTGCCAAAGAACCCCGAGGTAGGAGTGTGGAAACAGAATGTTAATACCCCTTTGGCTAAGGCTCGCAATAGGCCGAAGGTGACATATGATATGCTGTTTAACAAGCATCAGAGAAGGGCCAAGGAAGCAGGCTCACGCGCTAAGCTAACACAGCCGAAGGGGCCAAGACCCTCGAAGGGTGTCTTCGGGCCGAAGCAGGCGAACCCTCTGCACGAAGTCTTCGGGCCACGGTGGCCTGATGCTCTGCACGGGGTTCCGAGCCACAGCGGCCGAACCCCCCGTACAGCAGCTTCGAGCCCCAGTGGTCGGGTCCCCTGTACAACAACTTTGGCCCTCAATGGCTGAACCTCTCACCGTGTTGGGCTTCCCCGATGGGATGCTTCGGCCCGCACTGGCCGAACGTACCTCCAGCCTCGCAAGACCCGTCGCTGGTGTGGTCTGAGATACCTTCGACTTGGCTGAACCCCCTTCCCGGTGACGGGTTCGACTCACAGTGGGCGAGGCCACTAGAGCTGCCGATGCCTCCGCCGTATAACTGGGCGGGGACCCCATGGGCTCCGTACGTATCTGGGCCGGGGTACCCTCCACAACCTAACATTATGCCTTGTTTTCCTTTGGAATACTATGGATGGCAGGGGCAAACAGAAACAGCGGAGGGGGCATCGTCCACAGACTGTCCGTGGTGCCTCCGAATCGGACCATGCAGAGTGAAGCCGAAGGGTGCAAGCACACGGAGGCCGAAGTCAGGGAGTCCGAAGCCATAACCATCAGAGTTGGGTCTCAGGAAGTCCCAATCCCGAAGACTTTGTCACTGAGGTCCGACGGAGGTAAGTCTCATGCTTCGGCCGAGCTCTGCGCCGAAGCTTGGTTCAATCGGCCGAACGAGGCCGGTCCATCCAACGGGGTTCGTAGGGAAGCCCCCTCCGAACACAGGGTGCACAAGGCCGAAGGGCGCAGTGCCGCTTTGGCCAGAATTAATAGAAGTCGAACAGTAGCATCCGGCACCAAGCCTCAGCCATCTTGGGCACCTCCGGGCATGTCCAAATCACAGAAGAGACGCTTACAATGGTTACGGGCATAGGAGATGCGCGAGAAGGAAGCTGAGGCCGAGCGCGATGCTATCTTCGAAGAGATCCACCCTCGACCAGCTACCAAACAGGTATGGAGGGAGAAGCCGGTTGAGATAACCAACCCAGCTCCTAGTCCAAGTGACGACGACGATGACATGCTCGACGACGATTACTCGCCCATCTCTGAGAGACCCGCTGTAACAGCCCCAGAATTAAAATAAAATAAAAATTGGGGAAATAAATTTTCTAAGTTTAAAATAAATAAATTAATTAGAGAAAAGGGTCAAAAGAGACCAATTAAAGCAAAACAGGGAGAAATAATTCAAATTTGAAGCTGGAAAATTTATGATAGAATCTAGAAGCCAAGAAATATTTTTGAGAATTTTTACAAAATTTTTCCAATAGAGCTTCAAGCCTTAAGCAAATATTTGAATTTCTGGAATTAATTTTAATGGAAAAAGCATTTTAAAGCTTATTGGGCCACAACCCTGTTTTCACCCCCCTAAAGCCTTTCGGCCCGGCCCAGTCCAGCCCCGCTCGCTGACAGGCGGGATCCGCCTGTCGGCGCTCCACTTCCCCTCTCCCGCGCGCCACGCTTTGCCGGCCCCACCCGTCGGCCACTCCCTCCTCTCTCTCGCTCTCTAACAGGTGGCCCCTCCATGTCGACGCCGCCACTCTCTTTATCCCCGCCCGCATCTGGATTGGCCCCACCTGTTGGTTGCTTGCGCGCGCGCCTAGCCGCTGCCCTCCCGGGCCCGCGCGTCAGCTTCGCACTCTGTCACTGACGACTCGAGCCCACCCGCCAACTCCTTCTTCTCCGATGGGATGTTTCCCCAATTCCCGCCGGCCGAACCCTAGGCATGGGGATCCGCCACCGCCGACCACTCACCTCCAAATTGGCAGTGCCATCGAGCTTGCCTTAGCTCGGGGATTCTTTCCCCTTTGATTCCCGACCGAATCGTGCGCGCAATTGCCGGAGCTCGGGTAAAGGAAAGCTCGTCGGGAAATTTTGGAAACCCCTTCGGGTTTCCTTCTTTACCCCTTCCATTTTTATCGCCGGCGACCTCCTATAAAAGCCGGCACACACCGCAATCTGTCCTCACCAGAATTCCCCGAGCCCTCCCCATCCCGAGCCACCGCCCTCTTTATTTCGGGGTTTTCCCCTACTTCGGCTCCGGCAGCCCTTCGCCGGCGCCGCAGGGGCCCGCCGACCTCGCCGATGGCACCGACCGAACCATCGTCGCACCCTCTACCCCGGCCCCACCTCCGTTGGACCGGAGCACCACCGGAACTCGTCGTCGTCGTCGACCCCGAAGAACACCGCCACCCCTTCTCGTCGCCGGTCGCCGTCGACCACCGTTCGCCGTCATCACCGGTACGGTTGTGACCCCCTCCCCCTCCTCTTTCCATTTTTGTTGAGAACTAGGGCCTTAGGCCAGCGTCGCCGTCGGTAGCCGCTCGCCGTCGCACCGCCGGAGTCGGGGACGAAGACATCTGTCTTCCCCGTGCCGCGTGCGTGCCAGACGCGTGCTCCGCCGTGCGATCATAGATGAACGGTGCAGATTAAACCCGCGTGGGGATTTATCTCGGTCGTTGATCTGGCCGAAAGGGTATCGAGGCCTGTGAGCCGTCGATCGCCACTTAAGCGCCCCACCCTACGACCGCGCATTGGATCTGGATCCAACGGTCCTGATCGGCCTGGTCCACGCGCGCAGTCAACGGTTCACGGTGAAACCAGTTCACCGTGGACCAAAGACTGTTTTCCCATTTAAAATAAATTCTAGAAAATAGCTTAAACTTCAAAAATTCATATCTTGCTCAAATTAAGTCCAAATTTCACCATTTTAATTCTGGAAAATTTGTCTTTTTATTCTCTACACTTTTATGCAATAAAAACAATATGTTTAGTTGGCACAAAATATTCTTATTAAAATATAAAGAAAAGTCCTCTTTAGGAATTAATTAATATTTCATTTAAATAATTCAGAAAAACCATTAAAAATCTATATATTAATTTCCGAAGATAATATGACTTTATTCCACTGTTTTAATGCAATAAAAATAGCATGTTCACTTTGCTCACTTTATTCTATTAAATAATATTGTAAAAGCCCTTTTAGGATATATACCTAATTCATATAAATACACTTCATAAAAATATCATGAAAACTTGTATAACATCCTTAGAAGACATAATAACTTAATTTCACTCTTTTTACTGCAATAAAAACATTAAGACCACTTTATACCTTTTTACTTCAACTCTAAAAAGGGAAAATAAAAACCCCCTTAGGAAAAATACTTATACAAAGTTATAAAATTCAGGAACCTCTTTAAAACTTAATCTTAATATTTTCATAGAACTTAAAAGCCTATCTCCTTTACTTAACCCAACAAAAACATGTATGCTTGTATGATTGGTTTTTGGAATGTTTATTGAATGTTGTGTTTCTTTCCGTATCGAGAAAACTTCTACGCCGTCGACGAACCGGAGTCTTACCCCGAGGTTCCACCTTCACCATTCGCGGAGCAAGGCAAGTCACAACCCCCATTTTGATCATCATTGAGCCCATGTTTTACTAAATTATCGCTATAACTCATAGGGTAATATTGCATTAGTTTAATATCAAGCCTTACACTTTATTTATTAGATCCCCGTCCTTGTGTGTAAACCCAAGTCATGCTTATCGAGCGTGAACTCCTTGTCACTCTACAATATTATATTAGCTAGTATCCAATGTACCGACACAACTGCTATAGGGTAAAAGAACGAGTCGTAGATAGATGAATTCTGCTATATGATTTACCCCGTTATTCTCGTCTCTGGACTCTGTTGGAGTTGGCTATGTTATAAGTATGGTGGGTTCCGGGTGCAAGCTCGGGCATTGGTTGGTCGCACCCGAGGCACTATAAGGACCGGTCTACGGGATCCATTGCAAAGCACTTCCGTACTAACCACAAGTCTAGTGGGTAAGTCCTAACTAGAGGTATGGATCGTACCAACTAAGAACACCATAGTGGAGGGGTACAAGGGGCAAGCCTGTGGGCGACTTGTAACGACGTGGCTCAAGGGGGGGATAAGGCGTGGCCCGAAGTGACTGGGAAACCTTACGAAACCTATAAGAGGGTGTTATCGAATTGGTGTGTTCCATGCTGAAGGTTTTGGCACGAGCTTCTCATGACAGGAGTCATTTAACACACTGCGGTGTGCGGGAAATGAGTGCCTTGTGGGTACAGTAGTACACCTCTGATCAGAGTTATAAATCTTTTCGAAAAGCCGAGCCCACGGTCAAGGGCGGGTTGTGTGACCTCTTGCAGTTAGTTTACTATTATGTGAATGTATGTGATATTCATTGCATGTAAGGACTATTGAGCGAGGGTGGGCTGACTGTACCCCTCGAGGTAGAAGATGATGAAAGATGATGCATGACTCATGTTTACTTTTCTACAATAATAACTTGATTACATTAATTGCTTTACAAATTGTGCTTTTCCGCAAAAGTAAGCCACTACCTTCCTTGTTATTACCTTGCATTATAATTACATTCGGTGGCTTGCTGAGTACGATTGTACTCACCCCCATTGACTTACACCACCAGAGGCATTCTACTATGAGGAGGGCGAAGGTCTGGAGTAGCGACCCAGTCAAGGCACGAGACTGGAAGAAGACGTTCATCTAGAGGATTTATTTTATTAGTTTTCTCTTTCATTTAACTCTTTTGTAATAATATGGTCTACGAACCATGATTGATTGGCATATTGTACGCAGTCGTGTGATGAACGTCTTGTATTTATTGATTTTCTATGGAATTTCAATAAATTCCCGGTTTTATTAAATCGGGGCGTGACACCCGCACCCCAGGTGATGGACATCAACATCGTCACGCTGCCTGCCGAGTTCGCCCTACCACGGGACAAGGCCGAGGTCGCTCAGTTGAACCTCGGCCCGCACAATGCCATCTTCGAGAAGCCCGAGGACTCGGCTTTCCATCTAAAGCCCCTCTATGTCAGGGGTCACATCGATGGGAAGCCGATTTCTCGGATGCTCGTCGACGGCGGCGCCACTGTTAACTTAATGGCTTATTCGTTGTTGAAGAAACTTGGCAGGGACGAAGATGACCTGAAGAAGACCAACTTGTTGCTCAACGGCTTCAACGGCGAGAGCTCCGAGGCCAAGGGAGTACTCTCTATGGAGTTGACGGTGGGCAACAAGACGTTGCCAACAACGTTTTTCATCGTCGACGTACAAGGTAACTATAGCGTGCTACTCGGGCGCGACTGGATTCACGCAAACTATTGCATCCCTTCTACCCTACACCAGTGCCTGATACAGTGGGATGGCGATGAGGTAGAAGTCATCCCCGCGGATACTTGGGCCCAAGTAGCATTGGCTTATGTATCAGTCGATGCCGTCCATAACAAAGTAGAGTGTCTGTCGGGTAGAGATCTTTTGGACTACGATTTTGTTAGCGTATCCAGAGGACGGTTTGTACCAGTGTCTGTAAAGCCGGTTGGAGTAGCACGGCTATTTTTGTATTTATGGTCATGTCTAGCAAGAGTAATCTAGAGTGGCTAAAGTCTCACGTGGAGCAGTATTGGTATAATAAAGATGGTATTGCCGAAGCCATCAAGGACTTTAGCGAAATAGAAAAATTAGGACAAGGTTTTGCATCGGCCGATCCCTTGGAGGAGGTCGACATAGGTAATGGTAGCATCCTGAGGCCGACTTTTGTAAATCAACATTTGCAGCCTGATGAAAATGCTGAAGTAATAAAGTTACTTCGGTCGTATGTCGATTGTTTCGCATGGGACTATAGCGAGATGCCAGGGCTAAGCCGCGAGCTCGTGGAGCATTTACTGCCCATCAAGTCCGGATTTAGGCCTTATAAGCAGCCTCTCCGTGGTTTTAATTCGGTCGTCTATGACCGAGTTAAAGAGGAAGTGGAGCAACTACTCAAGGCTGAGTTTATTAGACCGTGCAGGTATGTGGAATGGGTTGCTAACATTGTGCCTATAGAGAAGAAAGGGAGCGGCAAGATATGAATATGCATTGACTTCAGGGATCTGAATAGAGCCACCCCGAAAGACGAGTATCCGATGCCGATAGCCGACATGCTAATCAACGATGCTTCAGGACACAAGGTACTAAGTTTTCTTGATGGCAATGCTGATTATAATCAAATCTTTATGGCCAAAGAGGACGTCTACAAGACTGCCTTTCGATGCCCTGGTTTTTTCGGTTTGTTCGAATGGGTCGTCATGACTTTTGGTTTGAAAAATGTCGGCGCCACATATCAGCGCGCTATGAATTTGATCTTTCATGACTTGTTAGGAGTCATGTTAGAAGTCTACATCGATGATGTTGTGGTCAAATCGGATGCTATGAGAAACCATTTAGCCGATTTGAAGGTTGCTTTCGATAGGATGCGACAGTATGGGTTGAAAATGAACCCGCTTAAGTTTGCTTTTGGCGTGTCGGCAGGTAAATTCTTAGGTTTCATGATTCACGAGAGAGGCATCGAAATTGATCCCAAAATACTTGAAAAGATTTGAAACATTGCAGCTCCGACATGCAAAAGGGATGTACAAAAGTTGCTAGGCAAGTTGAACTATTTGCGTCGCTTTATATCCAACTTGTCCGGCAAGATTGATGCCTTTGTCCCCATACTCCGGCTAAAGAAAGAAGCCGAGTGCACTTGGGGGGCAAGCCAACAAAGTGCTTTTGAAAAGATCAAGGAGTGCATGTCATCACCACCTGTGGTGAGAGCACCCAAGGCTGGGATTCCGTTTTGGCTATACATCGCTACCGAAGATGGCATGATTGGGGCCATGCTAACCCAGGAGGTAGAAGGGAAGGAGTACATCATCACATTCTTGAGCCGCCACCTGCTGGATGCCAAAACCAGGTACGCGTTTGTGGAATGATTGTGTTTATCACTTTATTACGCGTGCACTAAGTTATGCCACTATCTTCTCCCCACTACATGTGTTGTCGTTTGCCAAACCGATGTTATAAAGCACATGTTACAGAAGCCGATTCTAAGTGGAAGAATCGGAAAATGGGCTTACATGTTGATTGAGTATGATTTGGCCTATAAACCTCTGAGAGCGATGAAAGGCCAAGTCGTAGCCAACTTTATAGTTGATCATCACGTAGACGTTAGCTGGAGTAATACTATTGCTTTAGTTGAGGTAGTACCATGGAAACTTTATTTTGATGGTTCGGCTTGCAAGAGTGGCAAAGGCATTGGAGTGGTTCTCATGTCACCTAATGGGATGCACTTTGAAACTTCGGCCCGACTAGAATTTACTTCCACTAACAACCAAGCCGAATACGAGGCTTTATTGCTAGGTCTTGAATTACTAGAATCCGTAGGTGCTAGACATGTTCACGCATACGGTGACTCTTTGTTAGTAGTGCAGCAAGTAGCTACGAGTGCTCAATGTTTTAATGGCTTGCTAAATAGTTACTTGGATAAATGTCTAGACATAGTTGCCACTTTCGATGACTTCAAAATCTCTCACGTGTCAAGAGAAGCCAATTCAGTCGCAAATGATTTGGCGCAGCAAGCATCTGGTTACCAAGTCAGGAGAGGAAAATTTTCTGTGTTGGAGAAGCTGATGCTTGATCTCACCGCCGAAGCTAGTAACGGTGGGCAGGCGCACACTTCGGGTCGAACTCCTCGGGTCGCCGAAGGCCACCGCACGCCGAAGCCCCTGGATTGGAGTGCTCTGCCATCCAAGGGATTCGGCACGCCGGAGCCCATAGTCCGAAGCCTCCTGGATGGAGGAGGATCCTCGAAGTTCGAAACCTCCGGAGGGCTGCGTCCTAGCACACTCCGAACGGCCACCTCGGCCAGGCTATGGCAGGAGCTGGAATGGCTCGGGGGGCACCCCGAAGTCAGTAATTTAGAAGTTTTTTCAGAAGGTGGACCAGCGAAACCCTCTGAAACTTGTAAGGGCGATTGGAGAGTCCCAATCGTCCGTTATTTGAGAGACCCTAGCCAAAGGGTTGATCGGAAGGTTCGGCGACAAGCGTTCAAATTCGTGTTGGTAGACGACACATTGTATCGCCAAACCATCGACGGAGTGCTATTGAAGTGTTTAGACCATGAGCAATCTCAGGTGGCCACAGGAGAAGTCCATGAAGGGCTTTGCAGCACTCATCAGTCGGCCCAAAAAATGAGTTGGATGCTCAAAAGAGCGGGTTTTTTTGGCCGACTATGACTGAAGATTGTTTCAAGTACTACAGAGGGTGTGAGGCATGTCAGAAGTTTGGCAACATCCAGTTAGCTCCTGCTTCATTGCTCAATCCTATTGTCAAGCCATGGCCATTTCGAGCATGGGGTTTAGACTTCATTAGCCAAATTCACCCTCCTTCATCAAAAGGGCATCGGTTCGTGTTGATGGCAATAGATTACTTCACTAAATGGACCAAGGCCATACCTCTCAAGAACATGACTCACAATGAGGTACGTGATTTTATTTTAAAGCACATCATACATAGATTCGGCATCCCTCAAACTCTTACTATGGATCAAGGTAGTTCATTTGTCTCTAAAGAAGTAAGGGACTTCATCGAATACTATGGTATTAAGTTGATAAACTCTTCACCTTACTATGCTCAGGCCAATGGTCAGGCCGAGTCTAGTAATAAAACTGTGATTAAGCTCATTAAGAAGAAAATTGAGGAGTTTCCTAAAAGGTGGCATGAGGTGCTTTCCGAGGCGCTATGGGCTTGTAGTATTGCAAAGCATGGTCCTACCAGGGTCAGTCCATATGAGTTGGTATATGGACAAGAGGTCGTTCTGCCGGTAGAGGTAGATCTTGGCTCCTTAAGAGTGTTAAAGCAAGATGGCTTATCGGTCGACGAATATGAAACTCTTCTAAAAGATAATCTAGAGGAAGTGACCGATAAGAGACTAAGGGCTTTAGAAGCTATATAAGTAGACAAGAAGAGAGTAGCTAAAGCCTACATAAGAAGGTTAAACCAAAATCATTTCAAATAGGAGACTTGGTGTGGAAAACGATTTTACCCATAGGCACGAAGAGTTCCAAATTTGGTAAATGGTCACCTAGTTGGGAAGGTCCTTTTAAGATAGCCGAAATTGCTCCCGACAACGCATACGTGTTGGAATCCCTGCAGGGAGAGTGGTTTCGAAGAGCTTTGAATGGTAGGTACTTGAAAAGGTATTTCCCAAGTGTGTGGCAAACATCATAAAAGTGTCGGAAAGCTGACATGGATGGTATCGTCTTCAGCTCGTTGTGCCTTTTAGTCCACTCAGTTCACTAAAAGGCAGGGGGCATGTGTTGATAGCAAAAAATGGCATTTATGGCTAGATCGTCAAAATATCAATTTTGGTGATTTGGGCCGAAAAAACACATGTCCAGGGTTTGTCCGAAGCCCGACAGGGCCAAAGTCCATTAAGTTATGGGCTCCGAAAGCCTCTAGCCAGCCCATGGGCTTTGGTCGGGAAGCCTTCGGAGGCCCACGCTACCGAAGCTTCAGCCCGAGGAGCAGGCCTCGATGGGCCTGGCCAAAGCCCACCTCGGCAGAGATAGAGTTGTATGCGTTTCCAGCTCGATCTTTATCTCTATCTGGCCGGATTAATAGCAGATTATATTAGGAGTTAAGCCCCTATAAATAGAGACCAAAGGCCGGCGTAGAGCCCCCCAACTCAAACCAAACCAAACCCCAATGCTTTGATCATATTTACCTTACCTTTATTTTCCTGTACCTCTTTGTGGGTTTGCCTGGAAGCCCTCCGTCGGCCACTACGGAACAGTGGTAATCCTTGTTACTTCGCTTGTGAAGTATCCGTTAATCTATGTAATAGATTGCTATCACCTTGTTACTTCGCCTGTGAAGTATCCGCTAATCTGCGTAATACATTGCTACCTTCGCTACTAGTGCAACACTTAGCAAAATTCGGTCCTCAGGCCGAATTAGTACTTCACACTCTTCTGTTGCACGTTCGCACGTCCGGAGCTACTTTGCCGGAGGTGTCTGAGGCTGAGAGATCGGTTTCGGAGGTCCCCAGGACACCCTTCGGCGGGACTGCAGGCTTCGGCAACAAGCTTTGCCAAGCATACTTCGTCGCAACAGGCTCCGCCACGACCATATTCCTCACCAGATGAAGTTGCACTCGCGCGTGGCCCTCGCGTCACTTTAGTTTTCTGTATCGGAGATCGCACGCCGAACCCCGCTGTTCGGAGGTGATCGTTGCGTCCAGATCCGTTCGGAGTCCATCTTTGGCCGGATCAATCCGAACGCCGAAGCACCCTTCGGTGGAGCGCTTCGCACCAGACACCGAAGGTACACTTTGGTGACCCCTTCACATCAGACTTCGAACCAGGCAGGGCTCCAACTAGTTTGTTGATTTTATTCTGTTTAATCTATTTCTTTCAGCTAATTGGATTATTTTGTGTAATCTGGTTGCCTGGTGACTCCACCCCCCTTATCACTATTAAGGGTAGTCGGAACGCGACGTCGGTGCCACGTCACACTTAGGCTTATCCTTAAGTATCCGTGCACTTTTGGATCGTCGAACTGACCCAAGTGCGGGGGCACGTTTTCGTGTCAACAAGTCCGTGTACCGAAGCCATGCATGGCCGAAGTACCTCAAGTCATCCATACTCCGAAGCCCCACCTTCGGAGTACCTTCGCCACCTTCCGAAGTCCCCCCGTCCAAGGCCTCTGCATGAAGCATATCCATAAGCACCCTTTCACAGTGTCTCAGCCCCGAGCACATCAGAGCATATCTCCCAAGGGATATGAAGTTGGTACAATCACATTATGTGCCAAGAAATAATGCCTTAACTTCCTCGAAGCCATTATCAGAGCATAAGTGAACTTCTCAAGCTCAGAATATCTTGTTTTTGCCCCGGACAATGCTTCGAATATAAAATAGACTGGATTTTGTACCAACTTTCCATTAAAATCAACCTCTCTGACAAGGATTGCACTGACAACAGAGCCAGTAGCCGCAAGGTAAAGGAGTAGAGTTTCGTCCGCAATAGGCATAGTGAGTGTAGCGAGGTTACTGAGATAATTCTTAATATCTTAGAAGCTTTTTTGACACTCCAGTGTCCATGCAAAATCTTCGGACCCTTTCAATGCTTTAAAAATGGGCAAACTTCTCTCCGCAGACCTTGCCAAAAATCTGCTAAGTGCTGCAAGACGACCAGTCAGCTTTTGTACTTGCTTCAAATTTTCCGGAGGAGCCATCCTTTGCAGCGCAGTTATTTGAGTGGGGCTAGCTTTGATCCCTCTGCTTGAAACTAGATACCCTAACAATTTTCCAGCTTGAGCCCCGAAGATACATTTTTTGGGGTTAAGACGGATTCCACATGCCCGAAGGCTATTAAAGGTTTCTGCTAAGTCTAGGCTATGTTGGTGCTTTAAAGCACTCTTTATTACAATGTCATCCATATAAGCCTCTACATTGCGGCCTATTTGATGACCTAGAGCCTTAGCAATTAACCTCGAAAAAGTTGCCCCGACATTTCTTAAGCCAAAGGGCATTCTTACATAATAGAAGACTCCCGAAGGAGTTACAAAGCTTGTCTTGATTTCATCTTCGCGCTTTAACCAGATTTGATGATAGCCGGAATACGCGTCAAGGAAGCTTAATAACTCCGAACCAGCAGTGGAGTCAACCAATTGATCAATTCGGGGCATGGGATAGGGGTCACGGGGGCATGCTTTATTCAAAGATGTAAAATCAATACACATGCGCCATTTCCCAGAAGATTTCTTCCTGACGAAGACTGGGTTGGCTAGCCACTCCGTATGAGCTACTTCTTTGATAATCCCAGCCTTCAGCAGCTTTTCAACTTCGTCTTTAGCAAGAATAGCCCTCTCCGTAGATAGCTTCCGGAGTCCTTGCCGAACAGGCCGAGCCTTCGGGTTCACAAGTGAACTGTGCTCAATAATATCCCGACTGACTCCGGTGATGTCTTCATCAGACCAAGCAAAGACATCTAAATTCTCCTCAACTACTTTCTCTAACGAGGTAGCAACTTCTGGAGGCAAGTCCTTGCCAAACTGAAATGAATATTCCTTGCCATCTTTGACAATAACCTTCGTTGCAATTTCTCCTTCAGGGCTTGGCCTTGGGAAGGACTTCTTCGAAGATTCACCAGGAGCAGAAAAATCCTTCGGGTTACCTTGCACGCTATTCACCTATCTCGGGTTAAGAGGAGGGCCATGACCATACTCCGCTCTTCGCGCAGTGGCCTGACCTCCGAAAACAGTGAGCACTCCCGCTTGTGTGGGCATCTTCATACACAGATAATTATGATGCGCCACAGCTCCAAATTGATTCAACATGCCTCTTCCGAAGATAACATTGTATGCATATGGGGCATCCACAACATCAAAAATCACTTCCTCCGTCCTGGCCAGAAGCCCCTCTCCAAAAGTAACTTCCAGGCCAATTTGGCCGAGGGCATCAAGAGGAGGTCCTGCAAAGCCTTGCAAAGGACGAGCTGCTGGGACAAGATGCTTCCTGGAAATGCAGCGTTGATCAAAAGCTTGGACAAAAATAATATCTGTCGAACTCCCTCCGTCGATTAGCACTCTCTGGACCTTAGTCCCTGCTATGTCGACAGTGATGACAAGTGGGTCTGCATGTGGAAACTTTATGCCAGCTGCATCATCTGTAGAAAAAGATATTGGCACATGGGACCATCCAGGCATAGCAGTGGCAGACGAAGAAGTTCCAATATGGCCCACTTCTCGGACATATTCTCTTCTCTGCCTCTTCGACATACTTCCGAGGGTCCCACCTCCGGAGATGGGGAGGACTACTCTTTTCCCTCGATCTTGACCATATTCCTGCTTCGGAGGTGGCATAACATTGACCACCAGAGGCCGTCTTGCAGGGTCGAAGTTCTCTATACGCGCCACAGCCTGGACAAGCTCCAGACGCACCTCGGTCGGAACTCGGTCAGTAGTGCCTCGACCCGAAGTCCTTTCCAGGTACTCGCCTCTTAAAGCGAGTATAGATTTACACGCATCAGTTGCGTGACTTCGATTCTCACCATGGACACAGCAGAAAAAGGCCTGGGCTTTGCCAGCCGGTTTCCCTGGCGGCCTCCAGCCACTGGTCTTGCTTCCCAAAGGCTGCGAAGTCCTTGGGGCAAATTTCTGCGGGGGTGCAATGTTCAAGACTTCTAAACAAGGATGCTTTTGTCCCCGACGCCTATCGTGCTGAGCTTCGAAGCTAGGCCCCTGCGGCTGTGTTGAAGTCTTCACTTCTAGCTTGACTTCTTGCACGATTGACGGAGTTGCGGCAGTTCTCCAAAGCCACCCTTCTTCAGACCTTGCATACTCTTCGAAATAAGACATCCACTGAGCAACAGAAGATATATACTTCCGGTGAAGTTTATCAAGGAGGCCTGCATGAGTAACTCCCTCTCGAGCTGCGTCAACTATAGATGATGTAGTTAACCCTCGAATTTGCGACTTCGTATGAGCGAAGCGCTTAAAATACTGCCTTAAAGTCTCCCTGGGGAGCTGCTTCACATGGAAAAGACTTCCTGTTGACATTGGGGGTACGAAGGTACCCTGAAAATTGCTTATGAACTTCTTCCTTAATTGCTCCCAGGTTCTGATTGACCCTGGCTTCAAAGACCAAAACCACCGCAGTGCCACTCCTTCAAGAGCTAGAGAAAAGAATTTGGCCATGGTGTCTCGCACTCCTCCACTGGCCTCAATTGCTAATGTATAAGAACGGGCGAACTCCCCTAGGTCTTCGTCTCCAGCATACTTGCAAAGCTTCGACGTTTTAAACTTAGGATCGAAGCGCACTTTCTACAGCTCTAGATGCAGCAGAGATTCAGTGTCGAAGGACGCGTTCTTCGGGGCTTTGGGATAATGAACTTCTTCGTCTTCGGGCACTTCGGGAATGACTGGGGTGGCCTGAGGGCGAAGCCTATCTGTGGCTTCTTGCCGCCACCTTGATACTTCAGCTTGGAGACTGGCCATTTGAGCGGCCATATCGCCAAGACCATCTTCATCTCCTTCGGAAGGGCCTTTTGGGTCTTGAGACCTGTATGCATCAGTTCGAAGTGGAACTTGAGGTGAAAGAGGAACTCCGGGTGGCTGAAGTATGGATGGAGTCAGGGGAGGAACTCCGTATGCTCGGAGAAGGGGAGTTCCTTCCAGAGTCTGAGGTGGAGGAATGTCGAAGGTCCTCCGACCTCAATTGTGTTTGAAGATCTTGCTCCGGAGGTCCAAGGGGACCTCTGAATAGGGCTACCACCTGAACTCTGCTTGGGAGGCATGGTTTGAAAACTTGGTAGAGAACGAAGTTTTTTGGACTAAGTTCCCCACGGACGGCGCCAACTGTTGGCGTAAAAGATTACGCTAACAGGTTTCTAGAGATTAGAAACTAACAAACGAAGTGTTTGCGAATTAAACTATTTCAAGCCTCCGAAAGGATAATAGCTCAAAACAGTTTGAAGATGTGTATTGAATAACTCAGTATCCGATCCTCATTACAGGGTGAAACAGGGGGTATTTATAGGCCCAAACATTAAGGAAAAGACCCTTACCCCTCTATTACAACCGACATAGTGGAAACTATTCGGTACCCTTAATAGGGCTAAAACGGTAAAAGACTAATCTAATGAGAAAGAAGATAAGTCTTCCATCCTAGCTGGCAAAGAAGCTCTCGGAAGAGTCCATGTTGGAAGATATACTTCGAACTAGAGTTCGCTTTCATCCTTCGAACTTGATCCAGTGTACTCTCAAAGTTAGACGCTGGAAACCTTTGATTAAATCACCTGCCTTTGTCCTGTTGCAGCAATGGCTCTGAGGATGAAGTATTTTCCCCCAACAAGCGGGTTTCTACTGGCCGACTATGACTGAGGATTGTTTTAAGTATTATAGAGGGTGTGAAGCATGTCAGAAGTTTGGCAATATTCACTTAGCTCCTGCTTCGTTACTCAACCCTATTGTCAAGCCATGGCCGTTCCGAGGTTGGGGTTTAGACTTCATCGGCCAAATTCACCCTCCTTCCTCAAAAGGGCATCGGTTCATGTTGATGGTGACAGATTACTTCACCAAGTTGACCGAGGCCGTGCCTCTCAAGAACATGACTCACAATGAGGTACTTGACTTTATCTTGAAGCACATCCTACATAGATTCGGCATTCCTCAAACTCTTACTACATATAAAGTTAGATCATTTGTTTCTAAAGAAGTGAGGGACTTCGCCGAATATTATGGTAATAAGTTGTTAAACTCTTCGCTCTACTATACTCAGGCCAATGGTCAGGCTGAGTCTAGTAATAAAACCATGATTAAGCTCATTAGGAAGAAAATTGAAGAGTTCCCGAAAAGGTGGCATGAGGTGCTTTCCGAGGCGCTATGGGCTTGTAGGATTGCAAAGCACGGTGCTACCAAAGTTAGTCCATACGAGTTAGTGTATGGACAAGAAGTCGTTCTACCTGTAGAAGTAGATCTTGGTTCTCTAAGGGTGTTAAAGCAAGATGGCTTATCGGTCGACGAGTATGAAACTCTTTTGAAGGACAACCTAGAAGAAGTGACCGATAAGAGATTGAAGGATTTAGAAGCCATAGAAGTAGACAAGAGGAGAGTAGCTAAAGCCTACAATAAGAAGGTCAAACCAAAATCGTTTCAAGTGGGTGACTTGGTTTGGAAGACGATTTTACCTTTAGGCACTAAGAGTCCCAAGTTTGGTAAATGGTCACCTAGTTGGGAAGGCCCTTTCAAAATAGCCGAAATCGCTCCTGGCAATGCATATGTGTTAGAATCTGTGCAAGGAGAGCGGTTTCGAAGGGATTTGAATGGTAGATACTTGAAAAGGTATTTCCCAAGCGTGTGGCAAACAGTGTAAAAGGTGTCGAAAGGCCGATATGGAAGGTGTCGTCTTTAGCTCATTGTGCTTTTAGTTCACTTAGTTCACTAAAAGGCAGGGGAATGTGTTGATAGCAAAAAATGGCATCAATGGTTAAGATTGTCAAAATATCAATTTTGGTAATTAGGGCCGAAAATACACATGTCCCGGGTCAGACCGAAGCCCTACAGGGCTGAAGGACCATTGGGCTATGGGCTCTGGAAGCTTCTAGCCAGCCCATAGCCTTCGGCCAAGAAGCCTTCGGAGGTCTACCCCACCAAAGCTTCGGCCCAAGGAGAAGGTTCGGCAGGCTTGGCCGAATGCCCACTTCGGGCAGAGATAGAGTTGGACCTGATTCTGGCTAAGTGTTTATCTCTATTCAGCCGAATTATAGCAGATTAGATAAGAGGTCTAGCCCCTATAAATATAGAGGCGAAGCCAGCTCAGAGGCCCCCCAACACAAATCAACCACAAAGCCCTAGCTTTGAATCGCATTTATTTTATCTTTACTTTTCTGTACTCTTCGTGGGTTTGCCTGGAAGCCTCCGACGGCCACTTTGGAATAGTGGTAATCCTTGTTACTTCGCTTATGAAGTATCCATTAATCTACGTAATAGATTGCTATCGCCTTGTTACTTCGCCTGTGAAGTATCCGTTAATCTACTTCGGTGGCCCCCTTCGCACCATACTTTGAAGCAGACATGCTCTGACCAGTTTGATGATTTATTCTCTTTAATATATTTCTTTTGGCTAATTGGATTATTTTGTGTGATCTGATTGCCTGGCGACTCCACCCCTTACCATGGCTAAGGGTAGTCGAAACGCGACATCGGTGTTATGTTATGCTTAGGCTTGTCCCTAAGTATCCGCACACTTTTAGATCGTCGAACTGACCCAAGTGCGGGGGCACATTTTCGTGTCAACAGTATGTTGCCTCTCCAAGATCTTTCATTGAAAAATTATTTTTCAGTGAAGTCTTGACACCATTTAACAAAGGAATGTCATTTCCGATGAATAATATGTCATCCACATATAAGACCAGAAATACAAGTGACCTCCCACTAGTCTTCTTGTAAACACAAGACTCTTCTTTGTTCTTGATGAAGTCAAACCCTTTGACTACCTCATCAAAATGAAGATTCCAACTCCGAGAAACTTGCTTCAGTCCATAAATGGACTTCTACAACTTACAAACTTTCCTATCATTTTCTAGATCGTCAAGACCTTCGGGTTGTGTTATGTACACATCCTCACTTAGGTTTCCATTCAGTAAAGCCGTCTTGACATCCATTTTCCATATCTCATAATCATAAAATATGACAATTGCTAGGATGATCTGAATAGACTTAAGCACAATGATGGGTGAAAACGTTTCATTATAATCAACACCATGAATCTGTCTGAAACCTTTCGCCACCAATCGTGCCTTATAGATCTATTTGCACTCAATAGGTTTTACACCATCGGGTGGATCAACCAAGTTCCAAACTTGGTTTTTTCGCATGGATGCCAACTCGGATCCAGTGGCTCCAAGCCATTTCTCAGAGTCTAGTCACATCACTACTTCCGCATAGGTCTTGGGCTCATTGTTGTCCAATAACAATACGTCGTGCTACCTAGTGGTCAAAAACATGTACTGCTCTATCGCTCACTAATCCTCCTAGACCTTCATAGGGCTAGTGTCTCTACAACGGGTTGTGCTACATCTTGCATATCCCGTTGTGGTTCAGTGGGATCTGGAACACTTTCTAGTGACTCTCGAGCATCTTCAAGATGCACTATTCTCCCACTAACTCCTTCTGAGAGAAACTCTTTCTCAAGGAATACACCATTCCGAGTGACAAACACTTTGCCCTCTTCTCTATTATATAAATAGTATCCTACATATTAGTATGTACTATGGCCAATAGCTCATTCGCCCTCTCACTCTGTTCGGTGAAAGACGTCTTTGTCATTTTGCTAAGTAAACAAGACACACATCTGTCATATGATTCAAAATCAAATAACTCCAAAAGTCCATCACTATGGAGCTTCTGCACGCGCTTCTCATTTATATAACCCAAATGACAATGCTAGACATAGGTAGGATTCAAATCATTGAGTCGTTGTTTCTTAGTACTAATGTTATAAACGTGTGCATCTTTGAGAAACCATGTTGAAGAATATGGTTTTGATATTCCAGATGTGATGAGTGATTGTCAACGGAAGTCAAAGGAAGGGAGAGATGAAGACCTGCCGAGTCTGAGGCGCATGTGACTCAAGTACAAGGGCAGTGAGCGACGGACGGGCAGAGGAGCCGCGGAGTCGGGCTGGCCCAATCCGGGTACATGGCTAGGAGCGGTAGAGGATCCACCGGTCTGTTGACTGGGTTTGACTCAGGTACACGGGCGGCGAGCGATTGCCGGGCTGAGGAAGCCGCGGGGTCGGGTCGGCCCAATCCGGGTACCCGGTGCGAAGACGGTGGACGCTTTGTCAGTTTCGGCGTAAAACTGACGATCTATGTTTAATTCATTTTTAGGATATTAATATTTAGTTTTTAAGTTTAGAATATTTTTATTCGAGTCAGTTATTTTTTCTAAGAATATTTTAGTAATTCTCAGAATTTATTTTAGAGTTAGTTTATTTTACCCAAGGGTAAAATAGTCTTTTCATGTATTAGGATTTGCCTATAAATAGGCCCCTATCCCTTTGACAGTCCACTTTTTATTCTCGTCGACGGGCGCAGGATTTCCTGTGCGAATTAAAGACGCAGCAGCCGGCCTGGAGACAAGTGCTCGCGGTGCCGAATCCTTGCGTTGCACCTAGCAGGGTGTCAGGCAGCACACATCCGTGACAGAGACCCCATGGCGAGCTGCAGCTTTTCAGCCTAAAACGTGAACGCGGGCCCCATGCTACTTCATGCTATAGGTTTCCAACGTGCAAAGCAGGTAGCTTGTTTTTTTCCTACGCGGGCCCCAAGGTATTTTCTCTCTCCACCACGGCAGCGCCAAGAAATCTTCCCGCAGGTGCAATTTAATTAAGCGTGGCGTGCACAGTTCGGCTCCAGGGCGGTTGCTGGCGCGTGCTGGTCAGGCGGGCCCCAACGGCGCATTGCGTTTATCCGGGAGAAATTTTGTTTCTTTCTGTTTCATGACCTTCGGGAACAAGCCAAAGAGTCGCTCACGTCACAGCCGAAGACCCCACAAGAGCTTCTGCTCAATGGCTCTTGGGGAGAAGAAAGAGAAGGACTCCTCCGATGACTCCGACGACTACGACGATGAGAAGGCATCTTCCTATGAACAAGAAGTTGTTAATTTACTAGAACAGAACAGTCAGGAGTTGAAGTATAGGGAGAAACTGCTTAGAGCGGCTAAGAAGAGGATAGATGAGCTTGAGAGTGAGCTTGCCACAGCAAATGGCAAGATTGAGAGTCTGTCTTCTTCCCCTTGCTTGGGTGATAGTGGTGAGTGCCCTAACTGTGAGGTGCTGTTGTGTGACCTGACGACTCTTAAGTCCAGGTACACAGAGAGAGTAGATGAGAGAGACACATTGGCCACTGAGCTTGAGAGCGCTCAGCAAGAGCTAAAATATGCTCATGCCACTGTCGTCGCACCTTGTGTAGACTGCCCATCTCATTTAGCTAGTATAGCTGAGCTGAGAGCCAAGAGTGATGAGCAGTTGAGCGAGTTAGCTGGAGTGAGAGCTGAGGTGGAGCAGAATAAGCTAGAGCTTGAGACCTTGTCAGTTCCACCCATTGTTTGTGAGAACTGTTTGTCCATTAGAATGGAGTTGATCAAGCTAAAAGCTGAGAAGTCTGATGAAGTTGATAAAGAGTGTGAGATCTGCTTGTCACAGGTGGAGGTGTTAGCTTCTTTGAGAGAGGAGCTAGCTGATGTTCAGAACGAGAACTTTTACCTCCGTCAGATCCTGAGTTGGATTAGTGCCAGAGAGCCACAGCTCGGTATGATGATCCAGCAGTTTAAGAGACAAAATGGGTTTGGGGTAGGTTACACCTATACCAAGGCTGATTTTGAGAGCGCCATTAGCCGAGCAGTGGAGTGGAGTAAGATGACTCCCGAACAGAGATATCCCAAGACTCACTCCACTGAGTCCTTTAAGGATAGTCATCCCAAGGATGGAGTGATCCAAGAACAACGTAAAGATCCACCTAAGAAGCATATCTGGGTTCCTAAGCCTAAAACTCTTCACACTTCTCTTGATTCTTCACCTGGACCTTCTCACACCAAGGATGCTACACCCAACACCACTAAGCCTAAGAATCCTAAGCCTCAACAACATCCCAAGAAGCCTACGTATCATTGTGAGTTTTGTCATAGAGATGGGCATCTTGAGGAGTTTTGCTTTAGGAGGAAGCGGATTGAGCGAGCAGAGAGAGCTCAAGGTGGGCAGGATCAGTTCTACCAGCAAGGTGGTAGACAGAGAGTTCCTCGACGTAGAGAGAGGCTAGAGGCCAGGCCATGTCGTGTAGGTGGTGGTAGAGGAGACGATTTTCATGACCTTGCTTCGGAGGGTGGTTTCCGTTCCGGCAGAGTTCCAAATCGTTATGGATACAGTTTTGGACCTTGTGACCGTGATTTTAGGAAGAACAGAAGACTGCGCTTTGATCCGCGTTTCAGTCCAGACTCATATGACTCCTTTTGCTTTCCTACATACGCGCAGATGGCTCAACACTGGTTCAACACTTTTACTAAACCTAGCATTGGACCGTTCGGTCCCACTCATGATTATTGATCTTGATTTGGGAGTTGTGTATCCTTTTTAGGATATTTTGAGTCAGCTTTTCATTGGTATTAGTTTTACTTTCTTTTTTATTTTTTATTGAGTCTTCTTTTCTTTTTTTTTGTGCGTTCATATTATGCATAATCATCAATCACATTTTGAGCTTGCTTCTGTTATATGATGAATCTGCTTTACCTTCTCTAGCTAGTATATGTTTTTGATTACTTGTCGATGATCATGTTCTGTTTCAGTTCACATGATATATCTGATATTTGTCATATGCATGGCTTTTATGTTTTAAAATTGAAAAATGATCACCATTGCTTCTGGTAACTAGCATGTGTAGGCTGAATGCTTTCGCTATCTTTTACATGCCTTGTAGCTAGATCCTCACTTAGATGCAGACATGCAACTTGGACATCTATATGCTTTAAAAATGAAAAATGTGTTATAAAAATGATAAAAATTCAGAAAAATGAGAAATTTATGCATTTTTATGATTATTAGAAAAGATCCAGGTGGGTTTGCTTTGTCGCATTACATTGTTCTAGACTGCTTACCATAGCACTTCGGTATGAACTAGGACGGTGTAATGTATGCCAAGACCAATGTCTTAAGCTTCTGATGGTTCAGTTCTGGCCTAGGCTTGACGTGGTCGGTTAGCATAAGGTTTGACATGCAAATAACCCCTGGCAGAAATGAAAAATATAAAGAAAAAGTCTCGAAAAATTTAAAAAGATGACAAGTTTGCTGAAGCACTTTTTTTGGACAATGCTTATCTTGGTAGATATCAGTTAGCTTTTGCATCTCATGTTTTACCTTGCTTGTCAACTAGAAAATGTGGTGATGCTTTTGTTTGCAAAAATCGAAAAATGTGTGCTAATGACTCTCTTTAGATATCATATGTTGCACTGATCATGTCATGTATCTTAGACAATATATCTTTTGCTATACCTGTTAGATGTTGTAATTGCAGTTAATCATATCTAAGAAGCATGCTTTTCACACTCCACCTGCACCCCATTTGCATTCATGGCATATTTTGAGGGGGAGCTGCATTTCAGGGGGAGTTCGTGTCTATGTCTCTTTAAAGTGCATTTAGTCTCACTTGATGAGTCCAATTGTCAACAAGGGGGAGAAATTTTGGATATATTTTTGTCTGGGATTTATTTTAGGAGGAGTTTATTCTTGTTGGTAATTCTGAGATTTGCACTTGTTTTTGAGGTTTTATTTTTGGTTAACCATAATGACCGTTTTCGTGTTTTTGTTTGGCCTTTGGTCATTAGGGTTAAACTTTTATTTTCTTTCTTCTATTTTCTTTTGTCTTTGTTTTTCTGTTTCCACATGTTTTGTAGGTTCTGGAGATGAGCTGAAAAGGATGTTGACAATGCACTCATCAAGGGGGAGATTGAGAAACCATGTTGAAGAATATGGTTTTGATATTCCAGATGTGATGAGTGATTGTCAACGTAAGTCAAAGGAAGGGAGAGATGAAGACCTACCGAGTCTGAGGCGCATGTGACTCAGGTACACGGGCAGTGAGCGACGGCCGGGCAGAGGAGTCGCGGAGTCGGGCTGGCCCAATCCGGGTACATGGCTAGGAGCGGCAGATGATCCACCGGTCTGTTGACTGGGTTTGACTCAGGTACACGGGCGGCGAGCGATTGCTGGGCTGAGGAAGCTGCGGGGTCGGGTCGGCCCAATCCGGGTACCCAGTGCGAAGACGGTGGACACTTTGTCAGTTTCAGCGTAAAACTGACGATCTATGTTTAATTCGTTTTTAGGATATTAATATTTAGTTTTTAAGTTTAGAATATTTTTATTCGAGTCAGTTATTTTTTTCTAAGAATATTTTAGTAATTCTCGGAATTTATTTTAGAGTTAGTTTATTTTACCCAAGGGTAAAATAGTCTTTTCATGTATTAGGATTTGCCTATAAATAGGCCCCTATCCCTTTGGGGATGGTCGACTGTTTTTGGTTTCAGATCAATCTACAACTGACAGTCCACTTTTTATTCTCGTCGACGGGCGCAGGATTTCCTGTGCGAATTAAAGACGCAGCAGCTGTCCTGGAGACAAGTGCTCGCGGTGCCGAATCCTTGCGTTGCGCCTGGTAGGGTGTCAGGCAGCACACATCCGTGATGGAGCCCCCATGGCGAGCTGCAGCTTTTCAGCCTAAAACGTGAACGCGGGCCCCATGCTACTTCATGCTACAGGTTTCCAACGTGCAAAGTAGGTAGCTTGTTTTTTCCTGCGCAGGCCCAAGGTATTTTCTCTCTCCACCACGGCAGCGCCAAGAAATCTTCCCGCCGGTGCAATTTAATTAAGCGTGGCGTGCACAGTTCGGCTCCAAGGCGGTTGCTGGTGCGTGCTGGTCAGGCGGGCCCCAACGGCGCATTGCGTTTATTCGGGAGAAATTTTGTTTCTTTCTGGTTCTGGTTATTCTTCACAGCGAGTTTGTTTTGGTGAGATTACAACTTGCGCAGACTAGCCAAATTAAATAGTTAATTATCTGTCTTTAAAATTAAACAGTAAAATTGTTTTAGTATTTTCGTAGATATTTTTATCTGGTAGATATGATTATATAATCTGACTTTTAGTTATCTCGTTTTATTTATTTAAACGTATCTGTTTAAACTGCTCAAATAAAAGAAACCGAAAAATGTTTTATTCATTTAATTAGTATTTTATTTCTAGACTGAAATATTAATATTTCGAGTTTTATCTAGGTATTTTTATTTTACTGCAGTATTTTATTTAGACTTTTTTAATATCATTTTAATTAGGGCACCGATCATTTTTAGGCTAGACAATTGTAATTTCAGTAAATTGCTTTGCTAATATTATTTGTCTGGTTAAGTTCGCTTGGGTGTTGGGATCAGAACATAGTTTAGTAAGAATTTTTTAGGCGCCTATTCACCCCCCTCTGGTCGCTACTTTCAGTCCTACAATCTTTAGGACTCAAAATATATAATCCGTTTACTAATGACAAACACCATAGAGCATGTCATTAGAAAATATTGAACAACACTTGTTCTTTATTACAAATTCAAAACCATCTTCCTCTAAACATGAAGAAGAGATAATATTTCTGCCTAAGGCGGGAATGAAATTACAATTATTCAACTCCAAACTAGTCCTAAAGTTAGTGATAGTGAATAAACGCCGATGACCAATGCTACAACTTTTGTACCATTCCCGACGCGAACATCCAACTCACCACTAGCACACTTTCTTACTCGACCCAGTCCCTGTAACGATTTGCATGTATGAATCATTGAACTAGTATCGAATACCCATGAATAATTTGGACGAGTAGCAAGATTAATTTCAATAACATTAATACCTGAAGTAGAAGTCACAGTTCCCTTCTTGTTCTTCTTTTCTTCCAGATACACCTTGGAATTCCGCTTCCAATGCCCAGGCTTGTGGCAGTGGTGACACACATTAGAGCTAGAAGGACCCGACTTGGGCTTTCCAGTCGGTTTAAACTTTGCACTAGAGATCGAATTTGTAGTCTTAGTCTTGCCTTTCCTCTTTCTCTTTTTGCTCTCCTTTAAACCATCATCACATGTGTTGGCGTAATGGACTACGCTAACAGGTTCTATAAGACCAAGAACTGACAAACGAAGTGTTTGTGAATGCAGACTATCTCAAGCCTACGAATAGGATAATAGCTCGGAATAGTTCGAAGTGTGTATTGAATATCGGAATATTCGATGCCTCTTACAGGGCGAGAAGGGGGTATTTATAGGAAAAATATCTAGTGAAAAGGCCTTTTTACTCCTTAATTACAACCGACATAGTGGATACTACTTCGGTATCCCTTATAGGGTTAATATGGTAAAACATGCTCGAAGGATGTTGATAAAATAGACGTCCCATCCTTCTGGTTATCTTATCACTCCGGTGGGGAAGCTCTTCGGAGGGTCTCTTCAGATCGGAGCCTGGATTAAACCTTCGGCTTCGAGCCCTTCAGCTTTGGAGGGAGTCTTGGGCTCCAAAACTAAGACTTGCCTTTATCTTCGTTGTATAATGTATTTTTTTGGAATCTAGGAGGATCCTAGGGATGAAGTATTTTCCCCCCAACAACATGATTTGGAGATTTTTTTGATACTCTCCTCGGCAGTCTTGAGTATCCTATGCAACTCATCTAGTGTCTTCTCAGTCCAACCATGTTGTAAATCATGATGAACGGCTCAAAGCTCAGTCAGAGCGACTCGAGAATGACATCAATAGCTAAGTATGGATCTAGTGGAGAACCCTGTCTCTCGAGAGTCTCAATGTTACCAATCATCCTGATCACATGAGGACTCACCGGGCTCCCTTCAGCCAGCCTACTCCCAAACAAGAATTTAGACACATTGTATCTCTTAGCCCTTGCCTAGTTCTGAAACATGCCCTTGAGACCTATGATCATATCGTAAGAATCACATTCCTCATATTGTCTCTGAAACTCAGAGGGCATGCAGGTAAGCATCAAACAGCTGACATCCACGGAATAACTAGCATGATTATCATAAGCACGCTTGTCTTCTATAGAAGCATCCTCTCCTAGCTCATCGGGGTGAGGTTCCTCTAGAACATAATCCTTTTTCTCTTGCTTAAGAACAATTCTCAATTTTCGGTACCAATCGATAAAATTCACTCCAGACAATTTCTCACGTTCAATAATAGATCACAAATTAAAAACCGGAGTGCCAAGGTTTAGCATTATTCAATGTTTATCTTCTATCCAATAAAAGTTGTTCCACTATTTTAAAAATAGTCACTTTCCCTCTAATGACTTATAGTGGCGCAAGATTGTTGATGCCAAGATTTGGTAAAGCCCAGACCCATTAAAGATGCCACACGGTGAACATAAGTCAAAGAGAATCCGATCAAGGAAAGACAAGGAAGCTTGTCTATGTTGTTACAAGATGATCAGACGTAGTAGATCCAATGGAGATAAGAGCGGAAAAGAAGATGAAGATTATTCGGAATCAGTTAAGATAGAGTACTTGGACGACAAGTATCTGAACTATAAATATGTATCCCTACATAGCTTAGAAAACACATCTCTATCAATTAACTACTCGGCGCATTGCCACCCTTGGCTTCCAAGGTTTATCCAACGGGGTTCGGCACTCGGAACTGGGCTGCATCATTTCGATCTCCAGTAAAGAGGTGAGTCCCGCCACCCCCGACGTCCATACCGATTAGATCAGTATCCTCACGGCTGCATCAAATTGATCTCTTGAGGTGAACGTTGAAATGGTACGGTCGTCGGTTGTTCTCGGTGTATTAGCTAGGTCTAAGGTTGCATCAGTTCAGTTTGATCTCTTAGATTGATGTGATATAGGCGAGATAGTTTGAGGCTTCATCGGTTAGGTCCGACATCTCTTGCTATTATATCTCTTTCATATTGTATACCGTTCATCTAAATAAAGCATGTCCAATACTTTGACATATTATTAAGATCATTGTGACTAGATATTGTCTTGGTTAGGTCCGATCTAGTTATTGTGGTGATTTTCATGATATAGACATGTTATTTGGCACATTTTATTTATTTCTGTCGGAGTACAAGATGACGGGTTATCTTCAATTCAATGCTACATCTTATAAGCCATCGGAGAGTGTCCATCGGCCTGTATGCATAAAGATTCTTATCTCATCGGCCGATAGCACGCTTGTCGTTTGCTTTCCCCTTAGTCATCGGCCCTATGGCTGATTGGCATGATATTCCATGAATATCCTATCCTCATCACAGTCATCGGCTTGATATTCGATAGACCATGCTACTGATGTCATATTTTATGTTTCCTTATCAGTTGTAGGGTCAAACTTATTGGCATGCCTTAAACCTTTTTCTAAGAACGTACGACCTGCACTAGAGTGAAGCAAATCTCCGAGACCATGCGTGTATCAAAGTGTGACCAAAAAATGCACCAACATGTTTCTTGGCACGCACGGTGGGACCATCTCCAGCAACCCAGCCATGGCGAGCGAGATCAATGAAGACAACATCATCCCGATCACCATGGAAAAATTGACTAAAGAACAAAGACTGTAAGTGCAACAGCATGTGGAGGAGTTCTAAAAGTCATGCCTATAGGCTTATGGCATGAATCGACTTGGTCCTGTCCAGAAGAGCCCGTTGCTAAGACCAGTGTTGGCCATAGAAGGTGACCAACCAGCGGAGAACCCTCAAGCCAATCTCCAAGAGGTTGTCGACAAGGCGATTCACCGCTCACTGGTCAGTCAATCCGGGACACTGGCCAACACTCTTTAGGGGTTGATCAGGAAGTCCATTGAGGGCACCGTGGTCTATGGACCACTGCAAGGCCTGGCGTACCTCCCAAACGACCCAACAAAACTACTACACACTCGGACGACTCCACAACCGCAAGGGCCAATGAGGCTAGAGCAGCTGGGCACCTCACACGGTCATCCGACAGTCCCCGCACAGGGCCTGCCACAGAGCGCACCATATGGCATTGAGAGGAATTCATCGGTGCCGCTCCTAGCATTCGACCCAAGACTGCCAAGACAAGGGGTGCCGTAAGTGACGTATGGTATCGCAAGAAACACATTATCGGACCTCGTGCCACCAAGGGGGCACCTGATGGCATCCCTCCTAGATATCATCGGACGACATACTACGGGGCACAACCCTATGGTGACGAAGCGTAGTATAGGAACAACGTCGTCCAGCAAGATCCGTATCAACAGTCCCCAACACCTGACCACTATCAACACTAGGGCAGCAAGAAGATGACTGGGTGAATCGGATCACGGAGGTAATTAGAGATCAGTTTGGGCTGAAGCCAAAAGAACATACATATATGTACCAACGGCCATACCCAGAATGGTTCAATCGAGTACCATTACTAGGCCGATGCAAGGTACCTGACTTCACCAAGTTGTCGGGACAAGACTCTATCTCCACGATTGAGCATATCAGATATTTCCTTTCCTAGTGTGGAGAGGCATCGGTCGACGAAGCGCTGAGGGTCCGGTTCTTCCTGCTGTCTCTATCGAGATCGACTTTCACGTGGTTCTCTTCACTACCAACGGACTCCATCAGAGGATGGGCAGATCTAGAAAATAAGTTTCACAAATATTTCTTCGTTGGCATCCAGAAGATGAAGCTTACTGACTTGACGACCGTCAAGCAAAGAATGGACGAGTCGATATAAGATTATGTCGAGAGGTTCTGAGATGTATGGATCATATGCTATAGTCTGAGCTTCAGTGATAGTCAATTGGTCGAGCTATCATTTCAAGGACTCCTGAACACAATTTAGGAGAGATTTTCATCGCATGAGTTCGAGAGCCTCTCGCAACTACTACAAAGGGTACTGACACATGAGATCCATTTCCAAGAGGCCAAGAGTGATAGGTATCAGAAGAAAGTGGCATACGCCTAGGTATACCACTCGAACCCCGACGAAAGCAGCGACTCAGATGCAGAGGTTGGTATGGATGAGTGGTCCAACAATAAGAAATAGGTTGCGTGCTCGTGGGTGAAGCCATCCGAAAATGAAGAGAAGTATGACTTTGACGTCAACAAGGCCGATAAAATATTTGACCTGTTACTTAAAGAGAAGCAGACTCACCTGTCACCTGGCCACATAATACCACCTGCCGATGAGCTGAAGAAAATAAAGTACTACAAATGGCACAACTCCCTATTGCACCATACTAATGAGTGTAAAGTGTTCAGTCAATAGATCCAATCGGCCGTGGAGCAGGCCTGAATCAAGTTCGATGATGGAAAGAAGCCAATGAACATCGACGGTCACCCGTTCCCAGTCAACATGGTGCATGCGCATTACGTTGGTGATCGGCGTGCAAGGGGAGGAAGATGGATCGGTAGTAACTTCACCTCATCAAGCCTCATCAGGAAGTACTAGAGGAGGTCGGAAGAGAGGGAGAATAGCGAAGATAGTCGTGGTTACTCGTGTTTCAACCCCCATTGGAACTGTGAGTTCTTTAGGCTTTGCTGGAACGAGGGGTTGTGTCTACCATTCATAGACGACTACTCGGAATGCGTTGCTCAAGGATGGACGCAAGACGGTCGTCAGCCACGCAACATCAAGCACGTGCCACATGATCGGGAGACTGTGCACCAAAGGTTGTTGCCTCCAAGGGTACTAGTGCTAGAAAGACTCGGTCTCATCAATCCGGAAGGAATCAGCTAGATGACCGATAATGACAAAAACATACCAAAGAAACTGCAATGGTGTCCCCCGGGATCTTCACGAGGAGCCTAAAGAAATGGTGCAGCATCTGCGGCAAAGAGAAGGTAAGGCACAGATGTGCGTAGAAGAAACTGATCGACCACCTTATGATTAACGGGAAGCCGATGTCCAAGATGATGATAGACAGAGGGGCGGTTGTTAACTTGATTCCTTATGCCACCTTCCGCAAGCTTGGAAAGACGTCGGAAGACCTCATCAGGACTAACATGGTATTGAGGGATTTTAGCACCAACTCATCAGATACAATGGGAGTACTAAATGCAGAACTGACGGTTGGAAGCAAAACAATGTTGACCACCTTCTTCGTCATAAAGGGGAAAGAATCCTACAGCTTGTTGTTGGGGCATGATTGTATACACGCAAACTATTGTGTCCCCTCAACAATGCATCAGAACCTCATATCGTGGGTCGGCGATTAGGTGGAAATAGTTCCTACCGACAAATCAGTTAACATAGCTACGACCGATTTGTCGGTATGGGAAGCAAAAGGAGTCATATGTATATCAGGAGAGGCTTGGGATGACAATTTTCTTTAAGTATCAAATGACAACATCAAGCTGATCACTGAAGAGCTGCCTAACCTCGTCCTATAAAATATGACACCAAATGAGCAAAAGGCCCCCAACAGAAGGAGAGCGGATTGAAGATTACTTTGGAGGACTTGGGAAAAGGCCGAACGGATACATTGAGGGAAATTTATCGACCATTCGGACAAAACCCAAATAGCCGATGCCAATGGCATCACCTAGAGATGGCTGATGCAAAGGCATCGCCCTTAGACCATATCACAACATGAGAACATCTAACTGCTTCGACGAAACCGAGGCGAATCACTACTTCAAAGGCATAGTAAGAGGCCGAATGAGGGATAACGAGGGAATATTTCTCGATCGTTCAAACGAAGCTTAAACGTCTATATGCATAGAAGCCGACGTCAAAGGCATCTCCTCGAGATAGTCGATGCAAAGGTATTTCCCTTAGATGAGCAAGAAGGGGATAAACGAAAGGTACTTAAGGAAAGCCATTGATCAAGACATGAAAAACCAGCGCGAGTCAGCCGACGCCGATGGTATCATCTTCATACGATCGAAGCAGAAGCATCGTACGCCACAAAACACAGTTTGAAGTCGAGATATGGAATTAACAAGATACATTCAACTCCCAAACTACAAGGCGAAAGTGTTACACAGATTTACAAAAAAGAGAAAAAGCTTCCCAGAGGGCTCCCATCAGTTTCACTCTTGAATCGGCTTCTTCCCCTAAGCATCCGATTGAATTTCCTCCACCCGATCGACGATCTAGGCTCATCTCCCATTCACGCACGCAGAGGGAGTGGGGGCGCTAGTGCCCAAGTTTGTAGTGGCCAATACTGGACCATATTGTATTGGCCGACCACTTAAGCTCACCAGAGGGGCATCGCGATCAACATCCTGCAGAAAGAAAATTAATTAGATGGAATAGATGGTGGAAGGCGAATGAAAAGAGAAGTCAGGGTGTTTACCTCGGACCTTGCATTGGCATCATCTGGGTGAAGCCGTTCCTGGTAGACCAAGGAGAAACGGTTGAAGACGTGTTGCTTCAACTCATCCCACCATCGATGGAAGACATGGGTGGTTGCTCGATAGGTTGCCCGGGTGGCAAGGCATCCAGAGGGGATCCCATTGGTCATGTGGGAAAGGTGGTCCCACTCCAAAGCACTTGTGACCCTCCCGCGAGTTCGGATCTGTCCAACGAAAAAGAGATGGGGCGGGAGCTGACCGAAGCTCAGCTGCCTCAAAGAGATCGATGGATGATAGAACTCATAGGAGCACCGCCAAGGATACTCATCGGTAAAATCAATGGGAAGCAAACAGGGAAAGGTAGCCGCCGAAAAGATATGAAAGGATTCTGCATCTCGGGACACATCGGGCAGAACTAGATGATGAGGGCGTTCATACTCTGAATGGTATCCAAAAGGAAACCAGACGGTCCGATCAGAGAATTTGAGGTAATAACTCTTAAAGAAAACAGCCAAGGTCGCGGAAGACAAAGGAAAGGGAGGAAAGAATGTTGTCGCTTCCCCTAGACAAGAGCATCGATGATTGGTTGGAACGGCCGATTATGGAAAATCGACAGGAAAGCATGAATGAGTAAGAGGGGTTCCTCCAATGACATCGGTAGTATAAACATTGAGCCAAAGCTAGAGGAACCACTAGGGACCCTTGGGTCGGCCAATGAAGTTACCAACCGATAGGTTGGCCGACATAAGGTGAAGGTAACAGTAGGTGGCTCCAAGGAGATAATAGCCGAGGAGAACTCACACATGGGCGACGAGTCGTTCGGATAAAAACTGAAACTGAAGGGTCGGGACCGAAGCCGACACACAGAAGACAAATTCCTCCAACCAGAGGCTGGGGAAAGCAATGTGTTCGCAAACACTTATAGAGTCGGTCTTCCTGTTGTGCCTAGCAATATATCGTCTCTAGTCATCGACTGAGTTGATGCCAAGGTCGTGGGATGTCTAGAAATGAAGAAAGAAGGGATTGGCCAGTGAATTAATGTCAAGGCAAGATAAGAAGAAGACATCAAGAAGAGTGGGACTCATCGGTCCGTGACCAAAAATGAAAGCATTTAAGGCATCGGACCAGAAATAATAAGATGTAATGACTAATGTCGATCTCATCCCAAAAGGGGCAGTAAGTGGCTGACACCATGAGATATCAATCACGCCAGTCGGGGATAGAAGGAGGAAAGGTTTCAAAGCGTAAATCCCAGTCAGAGGAACGCATAGGTGAACATTTGAAGGGTATCCGACAAGTCTCGACATTGATGAAATTTGTGGGGTTGGGATTGCTTAAAGGACCCAGAAATAAGCTAAAGGGATGAGTAACTATTGGAATGAAAACCTGGTTTCGCAAGCCCTGTGTTGGACCGGAAATGGCGACCAGAGGGGGGGTGAATGGGAGCTTTTAAAAATTCGGGCTAAAAACTAGCCTTCGGATTCAGTTATGTCTTCTGCGGAACAGGCTTCGAACACTACCTTCGAAGGTCTGGTTCGGAGGTACTTCGACACCTTCGAACACAGGCTTCGGAGTAGCAAAAGTTCGAAGCCAAGAAGACTTCGCTCCACTTACAACCCTCGAAAATCTACTCTGCTAAGTTAGTGCAGGCTCCGCACACAGGGTGCTTCGAGCAGGCTTCGCACTTCACCCTTCGCAAGAGTGGACAGCCCTCTGAGGACTTCGACCAAGAACTTGGCAGCAGCAACTGGTGCTGCGCTTCGTACACGAAGGTCTACACGCACACGCAAATGGACTACGCTAAGGGCTTCGACACAAGAAGCAAAACATGCAACAATCAGGGCTTCGCTAGTAAGCAGCGAGGTCACGCCTCCTGTTACACAGAGCGAACGCACACTGACAAAACACACACCTCGCACAAAAACAGCCTTCGCCTCAACAGGCTTCGGTGCACTACTACAGGCGAGGTATGCAATGCGAGCTCAAGCAAAAGCACAAGAAACAGGGCTTCGCCGCTTGAACAAGGAACACAGAAAATGAACTCTCTAGATGTATTACAATCGAAGTATGTGGCTACAGGAGCTCAACAGTAAATGCTCAAAGTGTTAAATGTTACCTACCGAGCCCCCATATTTATAGCCCACAGTTCACCCAAAGGAAATGACTACACTGCCCCTAGGGTTTACATTGATTTTGTCTCTACAGAACTAAGGGGTACAAAAGGTAGTCCACCTTTATTTTGGAGGCTTCTCTGTCAGCTTTGCAGAGGGGACAGTGTCAGCCTTTGCAGTCTTTGACTTTCTGCTGCCTCCCTTCGCACACGAGGGTGCGGTAGCTTCGGTGAGAAGCCTGAAGCCAGATGGCCTTCGCTCCACCGAAGTCAGTCTCCGATACACTGACGGTTTTGAGCCGAAGCCGTCAAAGCCCTTGGGCCTTCGCACCAACACCTCCGGAGTGGACCACCACGGCTTCGCAGCTTCACCCAGCTCGAACTCCGTCAGTCCGTGTACCGAAGCCATGCAGGCCGAAGCACCTCAAGTCATCCTCACTCCGAAGCCCCACCTTCGGAGTACCACCCTTCGAAGTCCCTCCTTCGTCCAAGGCCTTCGCATGAAGCATTCCATGAGCACTTCGTCGCAGTGTCTCACTCCGAGCACACTCCTCGACGAGCCTCACCCGGACCATGCCTTCGATGCGCCTTGACTTCTGAGACCTTCGTCGGGCACCTTCGAATGTCTCCCTCCGGAGCACACTTCGAACTCCTTGCCTCCGCAGAGGACTTGATCCACCAACTCCGAAGTCACTCCATTCGGAGTACCTTCGAAGTGCCTCACCTCCGAGGACTTTGTCTCGGAGTACCTTCAGCCGGAGCCACGCTCCGCACTCTCTGCCTTCACCTGGCGCGCCTCGACACGAGGACCGACCCGGACCACCTTCGCAGCCACCGTGACGGAGCTCCCCGCTCCCCTGGCATCAAGCCTCCCGCTTGACCCAGGTTCACCTGGCTCGAACCTTGTCCGTCGCCTCCGAGGTCCCTGCGCACCACCGACAAGCAAACAAGTGTATCCAATACTCCGGAGACCTCTCCGGGTTAGCAACCTCCGGTACACACTCCGGTGTACCGCCCAAAGTACCGAACCCTTCGGTACACACCCAGTCATCGTATACTGTCGGACCCCTCCGACAAGCACACTATGCTGCACAGCTGCAGCAAGCAAACACCGAACACCCTTCGGTGAAACCACCTCCGAACACCCTTCGGAGGTACAACCTCCGAAGCCCCTCCGGAGGTACCCTTCGAACAGAGGGTAAAAAGCCTGTCAATCACTCATCACAAAACACCGAAACCAACCCTTGGTTTCTCAATCTCCCCCTTGATGAGTGCATTGACAACCAAATCGAAGTTCAAGAAAATGTGAAAGTTTCAGCACACAAGTGACCATAAAAACTCAGAAAAGAGCCAAATCATGTCACTTGATAAAAGAATTTGTCTCCCCCTTTGTAAAAGAGTAAAAGCCCCTTTGGCAAATCTCCCCTTGATAAGAACTCCCCCTGAGTTAAGCAAATTTTTCTCCCCCTTTATGTCAAAAGTCTCTCCCCTTTTCGAAATTATGCCTTCTTGCGGCAGAGAACATAGCAAATCTCTCCCCCTTTGGCAATGCAAGCATCAAGGAGCAGTCAAAAAATGCAAAGCTTCAAAATGAATAGAATTGCAAAGACATATAATGCAAAAATATGCCAACAGTAATACCAATGTTCATGTGCTCAGCTCGATTTAACATTCTGTGAAACAAGATGATGGCATGTGATTTTGTCATTTTGAGATAAAAGCATCACCACTTAATCATAGCAGCTAGACATGTGAAGGCAAGGACTGCGCAAAGCTAACAATTTCTACCCTAGACAGACAAGTCTTGTTCAAAAAGGAGCTTAGAAAGCAAACTTGATGATTAATTAATTTTGTTGTTCTTTTCTTAATGCCAGGGGTTATTTGTTTGTCCACCTTATACTTTCCAATCAGGCCAAGCCTAGGCATGAAATCCATCTGAAGCTTAAGGCGGTGATTTTGGCATACACTACACTATCCCAGTTCAGACCAAAGTGCAATGGTAAGCAGTCTAGAATAGAGTAGTGCGACAAACAAACCCTCCTGGATCTTTTCATTTAAACCAGACAAATCATGGATTTTTGATTTTGATTCAGGTGGATTAAATATTTTGATGAGTATCCATGAATAAAGAACACATTTTTCAAGTTGCAAATTTTAGCATCCAAGGAACAGTGTCTTGCTGTCAAGTAGATAAAAGATAGCTAAAAGCAGTCTTGCCTAAACAAGCTAGATACACGATTGTGCGGTGAGCAAGTTTTGATTTTAGAAAATAAAACATCATGCACAACCAATGTTCCAGACATATTTCATAGATCTGAGCTGTCATGATTTCTTTGAATTAAAAGCAGGCATATAATAGCAAAAGATGTAAATGCAATTTCACACATAATGAGCATATGCAAGACAATTAAAATCAGCTCCCCCTCACAAAATGCCGTAGGGATGACAAATACCAAGTTCCCCACGCAAGTAAGCAAATCGAGAAGCATCGAGGGGTTTTGTAAAAATATCGGCAAGCTGGTGTTGGGTATCAACATATTGAAGTTCAATATCACCCTTCTCATTGTGATCTCTGAGAAAATGATACCGTACATCAATGTGTTTGGTTCTGGAGTGCTGAACCGGGTTGTTTGCAATACAAATAGCACTAGTGTTATCACAGAAAAGTGGATCACTCTTATAATCTAACCCGAAATCCCGCAAAGTGGAAACCATCCACAAAATCTGAGAGCAACAGCTAGCTGCAGCAACATATTCGGCCTCAGCCGTTGACTGTGCAACACTAGACTGTTTGCGGGAAGACCACCAAACCAGAGATGTACCCAGAAAATGACAAGTACCAGAGGTACTCTTCCTATCAATTCTACACCCAGCAAAGTCCGCATCGGAATAACCTCGAAGACATAAAGATGAAAATGCTGAAAACCATATGCCAAATTCAAGGGTGTGTTTGAGATACCTTAAGATGCGCTTTACCGCTTGACGGTGCGAAGCTCGTGGTGAAGCCTAAAAACGAGCGCACAGACACACTGCGAAGTGTATGTCCGGCCTCGTGGCAGTCAAGTAGAGGAGGGAGCCGATCATGCTCCGGAACTCCTTCTGATCTACGACTTCTCCATCTTCGTCAGGGTCCAATGCTACAGATGTAGCCATAGGAGTGGCGAGGGGCTTCGCATCGGTCATGTCGAACTTCTTGAGCAGGTCCTTGGTGTACTTCGTCTGGTGGACGAAAGTACCTTGTTTGCTTTGCTTGATTTGCAAACCAAGGAAAAAGGTGAGTTCACCCATCATTGACATTTCAAATTCCCTGCTCATGGTATCTGCAAACTCGGTAACCAAAACATGAGAAGAGCCACCAAAGATGATATCATCCACATAAATCTGCACTAGGAGGAAATCTTTGCCATGCTTGAGAGTAAACAAAGTTTTATCAACAGAGCCCATCAAATACCCTCGCTCAAGCAGAAAAGACTTAAGTCTATCATACCACGCCCGAGGGGCCTGCTTGAGTCCATAAAGAGCCTTATGAAGTTTAAGGACTTTATGTGGGTACTTGGGGTTTTCAAAACCAGGGGGTTGTTTTACATAAACATCTTCACCTATGAAGCCATTAAGAAAAGCACTTTTGACATCCATTTGATAGAGTTTGAATCCCCGGGATGTCGCAAAGGCAAGCAAAATCCTAATGGCCTCAAGGCGAGCAACAGGTGCAAAAGTTTCAGTAAAATCAATCCCTTCTAGTTGAGAAAAACCCTGAGCTACAAGTCTAGCCTTGTTTCTAACAATTGTCCCATCCTCCCCTTGTTTATTTTTAAAAATCCATTTTGTACCAATGAAATGAACATTTGGTGGAGGATCAACTAAAGTCCAGACTTGGTTTCTCTCAAAATTTTCAAGTTCCTCATGCATGGCATTGATCCAACTAGAATCAGAAAGTGCATGACTAACATCTAAGGGCTCGAAAGAAGCGACAAAAGCAGCATTAGTGAAATGGGCATGAGAACGTGTTACCCTTTGATCAAGCTCACCAATGATCTGCTCGGGAGGGTGCATCCTTTGGACATGATGTGGAGCCTCGCGGGGGGATGCAGTCTCCCCCTCAACTTGTGTGTTGGAGTGGTCCAAGATGACCGATGTTGAGGTAGTCGCTTCGGGACCTCGTGCCGAAGTAGTTGAAGCGGGGTCAGCTTCGGGGGTTGACGTCGAGGGTAGTAGGGGTTCATCCTCGAATTCTCCGGGATCTTCGTCTTCGAATAAGGTCTGTTCCATGTCGTGTTCATTTGCCTGTTCAAAAGCAGAACTAACAGAGGGGGTTGATTCATCAAAAGTCACATCACATGACTCGATGACAGTATTAGTTTCCAAGTTATAAACACGATAAGAATGACCATGTGTTGTATAACCCAAAAAGATCCCGTCAGAAGATCGCGACTCAAATTTATCTAAGTTACCACGTTTTAGGATAAAGCAGCGACAGCCAAAAACTCGAAGATGAGTAACCTTGGGCTGTCTCCCAAAACGCAGCTCATAAGATGTCAAGTTTAAAATTGAGCGCAAGAAGATTCGGTTTGAGATGTAACAAGCAGTGTTCATGGCCTCAGCCCAGAATTTTCTAGGAGTCCTATGCTCATCAAGCATCGTCCTAGCCATCTCAACCAAAGTGCGGTTTTTCCTCTCAACAACACCATTCTGTTGAGGAACCCGCGGAGCAGAGAATTGATGTTCTATGCCATGCTCCATGCAAAAGTCAACAAAGAGACTATTTTTGAACTCAGTGCCATTATCGCTTCGAATGAATTTTAATGCACCAGGGAGTTCAGTGAAGAGTCTCAAAGCCAAGCTCCGAAAGTGTGAAAACACTTCATCCTTGCTGGCAAGAAAGAAGACCCAAGAGTAGCGAGAGAAATCGTCGACAATTACAAGAACATACCACTTGCCGCCTAAAGAACTAACCCGAGAAGGACCTACAGTGTCCATATGGAGAAGTTCTCCAGGTTGTTCAGTCATCACTGTGGTGACTGGCGAATGCGAAACGGCAATCATTTTTCCATGTCGACAAGGAGCGCAAACTAAATTCTTCTCAAACTTGAGCTTGGGCAATCCTCGGATCAGACCTAGGGCGCTCAAACGAGTGAGCAACTCAAAGCTCATATGCCCTAGTCTCCTATGCCATTTCCAAAGCTCAGAAGTCGAATGTGCAACAAGACAATGAGAAGAACCAGACGATTCTGAAAAATCAGCTCCAAAAACTCTCCCAACCCTAAAGATCTTACACACCACAACGCCATCAGAATTGAGCACTTGCGAAGTATCGCGATGAAATCGCACTTCGAAGCCCTCATCAAGCAACTGAGATACAGACAGCAAATTGTATCCCAGGTTTTCAACCAACGCAACATCTTTGAGAGTGAAATTCGAGTTAATTCTTACCACACCTTTACCTTTCACTCTACTCCTTCGATTGTTTCCGAAGGTGATATGTTCCCTTTGCTTGGTTGTGGTGAGGCTGGAGAACCAAGCTGCATCTCCGGTCATGTGGCGCGAACAACCGGAGTCCATGATCCACGTGCCCTCCAAGCCTCGATCTGTCGCCTACACATGATAAGAACGTCTCGATCGCTCAGTGCTGGGGTGAGTAAAATAATGACGAGGCATCCAGCACTGAGTGACACGAGTAGTAGGCACAGTAAAAGCAGACGGTCTACGCACATAATAATCAGAATGATGCAAAGTGCGAGGTCTACCTACATGCTGTGAACGAACAACATGTCGAGGTCTCCTACTCTGACGAGGTACAAATCTGCTATCCCGAGGTCTACCACCATATGGAACATGGTGAAGACCTCGAGGAGCAAAACCTCTCCGAGAAGCACGAGGAGCCTCAAAAGCAGGACGATAGTACATCTCAGACTCATGCATACCTAAAGATGGGTAATGCATGTCCTGGTAACTCATCGCCTGAGAGCGTCGCTCATCCTTGATGCGACGAAAACAAAATCCAACCAAATGACCCGCCCGTTGACAATAGGAACAATGAAACACTCTCCTGGGGGCACTCTCATGGGTCACAGGAGCAACTCTCACAGGCTCCCTGGGTTTTCTCTGTGTGGTTTTCTTGGGAGGATTTTTCTTGGCAGGAGGAGTGGTTTTCTTTTGTGGATGGGTAGGCTTTTTGGCTGGAGGGGTGTCTAACAGAGCTCTCTCTTTCTCTAGGGTGGTGGGAGAGGTGAAAACAGTTTTGGTCTTACTGTCTGAAGGTATCCTCTCAAAACCCAAACCTAGAGCTACCCCTGCTCTGTCAGCACACAACTTGGTCTTGGCCAAGAGCAAATCCATCCTACCCTTTCCCTCAGTGCATTTGTTTACCACGGAAAGAAGGTATTCATTTTCTGACATGAGGTTCTCAGCTCGCTCTCTAACAGTGCCTAGCTGGTCCTTAAGGGTAATGCATGTGTCACACACAGGCTGCACATCCTTAGAACTACCGGCCCTCTCCAATCTAGCCTCCAAATCATGAACATGCTTATCACGTAAATTAATGCTATCGCGCAATAATGAACAGTTCATGCAATCAATTACATCATGAGGTCTAGAATCCACCTCCAAAAGCTGCTTCTGTGCAGTCTCAAGCTCAGAAAGAGTTTGAGCATGAACAGAACGCAACTGAGCAAGTTCACTCATGACAACAGAACAAGATTCACATTCAGCATCATCAAATTTAGACTTAAGCATGGCATATTCAGTAGAAACATTTTCTAGCCTAAGTCTAAGGTCTTTTCTTTCTCTAGCGGCTTGCACAAGTAATCTATCCTGACCAAGCACTACTTCATTCAGCTCATCTAATTTAATTAGAAGCTGGTCAGATGATAGGTTTACCTCAGATGAGTCAAGCTCATCGCCGCTGTGATCGCTGTCGGCCATGAAGCAAAGGCCGGTGAAGTCACGTCCCTTCTTGTCCTTCTTGTCCTCCTTCCTTGGGGACTCCTCCTCCTCAGAGCTCGACTCCTCATTTAAGGATGTGTCGATGTCGCTGAGAGCAGCAACAAAAGCTCTGGAAGCGGCCTTGGCTACTTTCTTAGCCATCTTGCCGCGCTTGCCCTTCACAAAGGGCTTCCTCTCCTTTTTGTGGTATTTGGGGCGCTCACTCTCATCTCTCTTCTTGACCTTGGGGCAATTGGCCTTAATGTGAGAGGTGTCGCCACATTCATAGCAGCCACTAAAACCACTTCTCCTCTGATCCCGTCTCTCATGATGAAAGCGGGTGAACCTCCGGGCAATGAGAGCAAGCTCATCATCAGCTAGAGTGTCCACCTGCTCCTTTGTGACGGAGACCAGGGAGGACAAAGCAAAACCATCTGCAAGAACACAAGTGCCTGATGTGCTTGGTTCTGCAGTGGTGCCACGGCTAGTGCTAGAAACCAATGCCAATGGCTATGGCAAAGAGCTTCTGTGCACAGCAAGAGATGCCTTGGCAATCTCTGTGGACTTCAGCTTGCTGAAGAGCTCATCATAGGTCAATGTGTCATAACATGTGGACTCCTCAATGCTGGATATCTTCACTTCCCATATGCTACGATCAAGAGCATAGAGAAGCTTGATAGCCCTATCGTGATCACTGTAAGCAAGCATCCCGTTGGATCGCAAGTTACTCACTATCGCATCAAAGCGAGAAAACATGGCATCTATAGATTCACCAGGTGCCTGCACAAACAGCTGATACTGTTGATTGTAGGTGCTTTGGCGCCTGGCCTTAATCTGAGCAGAGCCCTCATGAAAGACAGTGAGTGTTGTCCAAATCTCCCTAGCAGTCCTAAGGTGCTGCACCCTATCGAACTCACTTCTACTCAAACCGATGAACAGTATGTTTCTTGCCTTGGAATTGGCAATATACTGATCCTTCTCAGTCTGAGAGGTGCGAGTCTCAGGGATGGAGTATTGTGAGTCCACAATCTCCCAAATTGCATTTCCTTGGCTTAACAAGTAAGCCTCCATGCGCACCTTCCAGTATGCAAAATCTGTCCCATCGAACAGAGGAATTTTACTGCCTCTATCCATGTCGCCAACAGATCACAAAACCGGTTAAGGTCAACTGGTGATCTTAACCCGCTCTGATACCAATTGTTGGACCGGAAATGGCGACCAGAGGGGGGGTGAATGGGAGCTTTTAAAAATTCGGGCTAAAAACTAGCCTTTGGATTCAGTTCTGTCTTCTGCGGAACAGGCTTCGAACACTACCTTCGAAGGTCTCGTTCGGAGGTACTTCGACACCTTCGAACACAGGCTTCGGAGTAGCAAAAGTTCGAAGCCAAGAAGACTTCGCTCCACTTACAACCCTCGAAAATCTACTCTGCTAAGTTAGTGCAGGCTCCGCACACAGGGTGCTTCGAGCAGGCTTCGCACTTCACCCTTCGCAAGAGTGGACAGCCCTCTGAGGACTTCGACCAGGAACTTGGCAGCAGCAACTGGTGCTGCGCTTCGTACACGAAGGTCTACACGCACACGCAAATGGACTACGCTAAGGGCTTCGACACAAGAAGCAAAACAGGCAACAATCAGGGCTTCGCTAGTAAGCAGCGAGGTCACGCCTCCTGTTACACAGAGCGAACGCACACTGACAAAACACACACCTCGCACAAAAACAGCCTTCGCCTCAACAGGCTTCGGTGCACTACTACAGGCGAGATATGCAAAGCGAGCTCAAGCAAAAGCACAAGAAACAGGGCTTCGCCGCTTGAACAAGGAACACAGAAAATGAACTCTCTGGATGTATTACAATCGAAGTATGTGGCTACAGGATCTCAACAGTAAATGCTCAAAGTGTTAAATGTTACCTACCGAGCCCCCATATTTATAGCCCACAGTTCACCCAAAGGAAATGACTACACTGCCCCTAGGGTTTACATTGATTTTGTCTCTACAGAACTAAGGGGTACAAAAGGTAGTCCACCTTTATTTTGGAGGCTTCTCTGTCAGCTTTGCAGAGGGGACAGTGTCAGCCTTTTACAGAACAGACAGTGTCAGCCTTTGCAGTCTTTGACTTTCTGCTGCCTCCCTTCACACACGAGGGTGCGGTAGCTTCGGTGAGAAGCCTGAAGCCAGATGGCCTTCGCTCCACCGAAGTCAGTCTCCGATACACTGATGGTTTTGAGCCGAAGCCGTCAAAGCCCTTGGGCCTTCGCACCAACACCTCCGGAGTGGACCACCACGGCTTCGCAGCTTCACCCAGCTCGAACTCCGTCAGTCCGTGTACCGAACCCATGCAGGCCGAAGCACCTCAAGTCATCCTCACTCCGAAGCCCCACCTTCGGAGTACCACCCTTCGAAGTCCCTCCTTCGTCCAAGGCCTTCGCATGAAGCATTCCATGAGCACTTCGTCGCAGTGTCTCACTCCGAGCACACTCCTCGACGAGCCTCACCCGGACCATGCCTTCGATGCGCCTCGACTTCTGAGACCTTCGTCGGGCACCTTCGAATGTCTCCCTCCGGAGCACACTTCGAACTCCTTGCCTCCGCAGAGGACTTGATCCACCAACTCCGAAGTCACTCCATTCGGAGTACCTTCGAAGTGCCTCACCTCCGAGGACTTTGTCTCGGAGTACCTTCAGCCGGAGCCACGCTCCGCACTCTCTGCCTTCACCTGGCGCGCCTCGACCCGAGGACCGACCCGGACCACCTTCGCAGCCACCGTGACGGAGCTCCCTGCTCCCCTGGCATCAAGCCTCCCGCTTGACCCAGGTTCACCTGGCTCGAACCTTGTCCGTCGCCTCCGAGGTCCCTGCGCACCACCGACAAGCAAACAAGTGTATCCAATACTCCGGAGACCTCTCCGGGTTAGCAACCTCCGGTACACACTCCGGTGTACCGCCCAAAGTACCGAACCCTTCGGTACACACCCAGTCATCGTATACTGTCGGACCCCTCCAACAAGCACACTCCGCTGCACAGCTGCAGCAAGCAAACACCGAACACCCTTCGGTGAAACCACCTCCGAACACCCTTCGGAGGTACAACCTCCGAAGCCCCTCTGGAGGTACCCTTCGAACAGAGGGTAAAAAGCCTGTCAATCACTCATCACAAAACACCGAAACCAACCCTTGGTTTCTCACCCTGTCAAAACAAAAATGGAATCAGAAGATAATGAGTGATGGTGAGTCAGGAATAAAAAGGTCAGAGACTTACTTGGGGGATCGCCTCAATGGTGGCCATCCTTACACTAATGAGAAGAAAGATTACGAGCGATGGCTAGCACTGGGATGAACAGTGATAAGTTTGATGAACAGAAATAGGTGATGAGTCAAAAGTGTGAAGAAGAAAGGAAGAGCGGTTGGTGCTTATAAACTAACCTATAGCAGTAATAGATGGCTAGAAGGAGAAGAGATAGAGTTAGAACTCTAGGAAAATGTGAAGGCATTGGAAGGTGAAAGGTTTCAGCAATTAAATTATGAATACATAATGCTAAGTGAAGTTATAAAGGTATCAGAAGATTAAGGGTTTCAGTTGGCAATTAAAGTAAAAAGATCGTACATATAGACGTTTGAGAAGATGTGGCAGCAAGGATAATAACTGTTGTTAATTTCAAAGCATCAACAACCACTTAATGCTCTGAAACTGGCGGGCATATGTTGACACTAAGATTTGGAAAAGTCCAAGCCCATTAAATATGCCACATAGTCAATAGAAGTCAAAGAGGATCCGGTTAAGGAAAGTCAAGGAAGCTTGGCCATGCTGTGACAAGATGATCGGACGCAGAAGAGCCGATAGAGATAAGAGCGGAAAAGAAGATGAAGATTATATGGAATCGGTTAAGATAGAGTACTTGGATGTCAAGTTTCCAGACTATAAATATGTATCCCTAGTTAGCTTAGAAAACACATCTCTGTTAATCAACTACTCGGCTCATCGCTACCCTTGGCTTCAAAAGTTTATCTAGTGAGGTTCGACACTCGGAGTTGGGCTGCATCGTTTCGATCTCCGGTGAAGAGGTGAATCCTACCACCCCGACATATGTACCGATTAGATCAGTATCCTCATTGCTGCATTAGATTGATCTCTTGAGGTGAACATTGAAACACTACCGATTAGATCAGTATCCTCATATTTTCTGTTCCCTTATCAATTGTAGGGTCAAACTAATTGGCATGCCTTGAACTATTTTTCTAAGAATGTAGGACCTGCACTGGAGTGAAGTGGATCTCCTAGGCCACGCGTGTGTCAAAGTGTGACCAAAAAACGCACCAACAAAGATCCATATTCATTCTAACTCCTAGTGTGCTTTGGCATCACTACTAGAAGCTAGATGATATAGGCAAGCAATGATTTGCTAATCACATCGTATGCGACTCTTGTCGTTGGAGAAGCATCCAATGCTCTATGTCAACTCTATGCGCCAAGGCCCAAAACCGTTTTGATAGGCTTATTAAGCAAAGCAATACTACGTGTGGAAGTCCGACTTCCATCCTAATTGGTCAAGATAAAAGAAAGCATCCTTCTTTGGCATACCCGCTATCAATCATCGAGATCCTTGGTGGTGCAGCTATTGGAAAGAGCATCAATATTGTAGGACCGAAACGGGCAATTAGACGAGGGTTGAATAGGCGCCTCAACAAATTATTTTGAATTGATGACCTTTTCTAAACATCCAATGCTCCTCTAAAAGAACAAGCAGAAGAAAATAAAATTTCACAGCAAAATCCTAGAGAAAGCTAGTGCTATCACTCTCCTGTCATATATGAAATGATGTGACAGTTTGAGATATCATAAACACTAAAAATAATTTAGCCTTCAAAAACTAATCGATGTATTAATTGAAAAGATGCTTATACAACACACACAAGGCAGATTAAAATCTACTCACAGTTTAGATGATATATCGTTAAGCATTTTGACAAAACACAGAAATCTCATCAAATGCATGGAAAACATTCAAGGATCACAACAATTAATCAAAAACATCCACAGTTCACAGTAAGTTTAATAGATGTGAAAAAGCACAATATTCAATACATTTAACAAAATAAATGTAGGAAATAAATTATGCTCTCAAATATATCAATGAATATTCATAGTGCAATCTAAAAATAAAATGTTGCTAGCAAATAAATCAATCACAGAATATTCAAAGATAAAATCTATAAGTGCATGAGGATCGAGGAAAGGAATTACTGTGCAATTGCTCCTGTTCTTACACACAACTCATGTTGCTCCTACCTCCTAGCTTCATACGAACAGTAATCCTCGCAGACTGGTCTGTACACCGCCACAACGTACTGCGACATGGAAGGGCTCGCGCCGCTTGGCTTTGCCTCGCTAGTAGATGCGCCACGCACCGAGGAAAGAAGCGGCGGGAGCTTCGGTGTATGAAGCCTAAGGAAAACCAGTGTGGGTTGGATCCTAGAAAAACCGGTGCTAAGCACCGCTTCTATGCACTCTGCCGCCTCCAAGTGCCCTGTGCCGCTTCCCCCGAAAACCACGCGCCGATGGCTTCGCTAGTTCGCTTCGCTAGCAACAGACGTGTCGAGCAAAAAGCTCCTGGGAAGAACCGACGCCGAATAGTAATCTCTAGAAAACCGGTAGTGACATTTAGGAATAGTGCAGAAATTTTGGCCGGTGGAGTGCTAGGAAGAAGATGACTCAAAATCACATTTGGTAAAGTGAACTCAAAATTTTCATTTGGAAGAGTTTGTATAAACCCTAGGACTAGGGGGCCTTTTATAGGCAATTCAAAAACAGGAAAAGACACAAGTACTCCTAGGTTTTTTTATAGACTCGAAGGCCTACGGGGCTAAAAACATAAAATCCTATCTAAAGGTAGTTTGTTCTGATTCGAAGCTTTCGTAGCGACTACGACTTCTCTTCAGGACGTTTCGATCTTGATTTGATGGTTTTGAGCCGAAACAAACAAAGCCCTCCAGATCGCCGACACGTGTCACCAATTTGTGAACTCGACCACCAGCAAGTCTCTCCTACTCTCGATCCCTTGAGCTGCCTAGTCACTTGTACTAGCCTCCCTTTCGCTGACTTGGTCAACACGTTGTCTTAACCATTTGTCCGTCCATGTCTTGCTCTATCTCCATGTGTATGCCTAAAATCTTCCTCAACTTCACCCAACATCCTTGATCATCTAGCATCAAGCTCTCCGCTTGACCCTGATCGCCCGCCGTTGATAGTTAACTCGCATCTCAACCCTACACAACATGAGACAAGCAAAACACGAATCTCCATGCAAAGCACACATCTGAACACACTGATCCCTTCGATGAACTCAAACAGCTAATCACAAGTCCAAACCATTAAATCAGACAAACTTATCAATCACTCATCACTAAGATAAAACCACAGTACACACCCCACTTGGTTTCTCAATCTCTCCTTGATGAGTGCATTGATGACTCCCAAAAGAAACAAAGATAAATGTTGAAGTTCAGCACAAGTTCAGCACACAAGTGACCATAAAAAGTCATAAAAGAGCAAAAACATGTCACTTGATATTAAAATTCTCCCCCTTGACAAAAGATCATTCCCTTCGATGGAAGAAATATACTATTTCTCCTCCTTTGGCAATGCAAGCATCAAGATGATATAAATGATTCAAAGATAAATGTGAGGAGTGAATGTATATGCAAACTTATCAAACATGATTATCAACAATTATAGTACAAAACAAGCATTGGTCTTGAATATTGTCTAAACGTACTATATGATAAGATTAGATGAATCATATCCAAAGAAAATCAAGATCAAGCATTTTTAGGATTTAGCAAGCAAAAGCATCACCACTCAAACTAACATACTAGACATGGTAAGGCATGAAATGCAAAAGCTAGCAAATACTACCTAGATATGCATCTCCAAAAACATGGAGCTTCAGCAAACTTGTTATTGTACAATATTTTCAAGCTTTTTGTTTCCTTTTTATTTATGATTTTAGTGTCAAGGGTTATTTGCATGTCAACCTTATGCTAACCGACCAAGCCAAGCAAAGATCAAGCAAAAATCATCAGAAGCTTAAGGCATTGGTCTTGGCATACACTATCGTGTCCTAGTTCATACCAAAATTCTATGGTAAGCAGTATAGTGCTAGTTACTAGACTAAGCAGTGATCATGTTTTAAATTTTCTGAGGGAAAACTATTCTAGCAAGGTAACATCCCTAGCGCGCACGAAACATGCAAGAATAGTATAATAGGAACATAAGAAAGCATCATAGGCAATCATATTAACTGTAACATAGCATGCCCCTCTTCACGTGGCGATCTCCATCTCCATGGCTCCCGTCATTGAGTGTGTGCTTCTGGCCTCCAAGAATTGTACTAGTCTATCACTATAACACCTATACTAGTTACATGTGCCCAAGAAACAATTCTCTACTCGCAAGTCGCAAATGTACACCAACCTTGGCTATAAATATTAATGACACGTAGGCTATATTTAATTTACATTAATTGCATGCATCTCATACATCACATTTATTAAGGACATGTCAGTCACATCATTCTCTGCAAAATAGAGTTAGGCGAAGAATCTAAAAGTGACTGAGCTGGATCGGAACTTTCGATTCCAAATCAGAACTTCCGACTGCAATATTGTTCTATGTATTGATTAAAAACTGATATCGGAACTTCCGATCAACCATCGGAACTTCCGATCCACCGGAACATCCGATCCATATCGGAACTCCTAACAACAAAATTGCTCTCTATATTGAATCATATTCAATATTGGAACTTCTGATCTGGCATCGGAATTTCTGATTCGACAAGCATCGGAACTTCCGATCTGCATTGAAACTTACGATTTTCTACGAACAAAAAATATATATAATCTGTTTTACCACCATGTATCACCATAAATGAGGGATCCAGATCGAACACTACGCACGTAGGCTTTGATACCACTGTTAGTGAATGGGGAAGCTACTCTTGTCAGCAATTTCAAAAATTTCGCCCAAGCCTAAGAACCATGCGCGTGCGAGATTATAGATCGGTACTTTCTAGCACAAGATGCGCTAGGTGCAGTGGAAGAAGATGTCGGGGAAGCACGTCCTCGCTGATCCTCACCTCGCTCCGGCCGATCCCCGACGATCCAATCGACGAAAACGATGAAGGTGTTCACATGAAGAAGTCCACGAGCGTCGCTATTGGAGCAACGCCTCCACGGTATCCACATGTTCAGGGATGGATTATGTTGGGGGAAAATATCTCATCTTCGGGGTTATTGCCGAAGCAACATAAAGGCAGACAGCGGATTCGAAGGTTCCCAGACGATCATCTTCAAAGATACCCGGAACCAAGTTCGAAGTACGAAGATAGGCATTGGTTCGGAGTACATCTTCGAACTAAGGCCCTCCAAGATCTTTTCTGCCAGCTAAGATAGAAGACTTATCTTCTTTCTCATTAGATTAGTCGTTTACCATTTTAGCCCTATTAAGGGAACCAAATAGTTTCCACTATGTCGGTTGTAATAGAGGGGTAAATAGGTCTTTTCCTTAATGTTTGGGCCTATAAATACCCCCCATTTCACCCTGTAATACGGACCGAATACAAGTTATTCAATACACATATCCGAACTATTCTAAGTTATTATCCTTTCGGAGGCTTAGAACAGTTCTCTTCGCAAACACTTCGTTTGTTAGTTTCTCTTCTACAGAAACCTGTTAGCGTAATCTTTTACGCCAACAGTTGGCGCCGTCCGTGGGGAGCCTAGTCCGAAAAACTTCGTTCTCTACCAACTTCTTACATTATGCCTCTTAAGCGGAGCGCACCCCGCAATCCCACTCGGAGGTCCTCTCGGATCTCCGGAGAAATACCCTTCGACACAGTTGAAGTCGGAGGTCCTTCGACATTCCCTCCACAAACTCCGGAAGGGGCTTCCATCCCTCGAACATACGAAGCTTCTCCGCCAACCCCTTCTATACTCCGACCGCCTGGAGTCCCTTCTCCACCCTCCATCCCGATTCGAACTGATCCGACCAGTTCTCAAGACCCGGAAGATCCTTCCGGAAGAAATGAAAATAATCTTGGAGATATGGCCAGTCAAATGGCCAACCTTCAAGCTGAAGTGACAAGGTGGCGACAGGAAGCTGCGAGCAGGCTTCGCTCTCAAGCCACCCCAACCATCCCCGAAGTGCCCGAAGACGATGATCTTGATTATCCCGAAGCCCCGGAGAACGCCTCCTTCGACAATGAGTCTCCGCTGCATCCTGAGCTGCAGAAGATTTGCTTTGATCCAAAGTTTAAAACTTCGAAGCTCTGTAAGTATGCCGGAGATGAAGATCCCGAAGAGTTCGTTCGGTCTTATGCCCTAGCAATTGAGGCTAGCGGCGGAGTTAGAGACACTATGGCGAAGTGCTTCCCTTTAGCTCTTCAAGGAGTGGCATTGAGATGGTTCTAGTCTTTGAAGCCAGGATCAATCAATTCATGGTCACAGTTGAAGAGGAAGTTTATAAGCAACTTTCAGGGCACCTTCGTGCCTCCTATGTCAACAGGAAGCCTTTTCCAGGTGAAACAGCTCCCCGGAGAAACATTGAGGCAGTACTTTAAGCGCTTCGCTCATACGAAGTCGCAAATTCGGGGGTTGTCCACATCTTCAGTGGTTGATGCAGCTCGGGAAGGCGTCAGTCATCAAGGCCTTTTGGATAAACTGCATCGGAAGAGCATCTCCGCAGTCTCTCAGTTAATGTCATACTTCGAGGAGTATGCGAGGTCAGAAGAGGGTTGGCTTCTGAGGACTGCTGCTACTTCATCTATATTGCAAGAAGTCAAAGTAGAAGTGAAGACTTTGGCGCAGCCGCAAGAACCAGTCTTCGAAGTGCAACATGATCGGAGAAGAGGGCAAAAGCACCCTCGTTCTGAAGTCATGAATATTGCACCCCCACAGAAGTTTGCACCAAGAGCTCCACAGTCTACGGGGAACAAGGCCAGCGGCTGGAGGCCGCCAGGGAAAACGGCTGGCAAGGGCCAGACCCTTTTCTACTGTATTCACGGAGAAAATCGAAGCCATGCAACTGACACTTGCAAGGCTATACTTACTCTAAGGGGAGAGTACTTAGAGAGAACTTCGGGTCGAGGCAGTACCGACCGAGTTCCAGCTGCAACGCGCCCAGAGCCGGTCCAGGCTGTGGCGCGAATAGAAAATTTTGATGCTGCAAGGCACCCTCTGGTGGCCAATGTTATGCCACCTCCGAAGCAAGAGGAAGGGCAAGATAGAGGAAAAAGAGTAGTTCTCCCTATCTCCGGAGGAGGTACCCTCGGAAGCATGTGAGGAGCCATGCTGAATAGCATGGGCCTCATGGCTCCAGAAGTGATGAGTCATTGTCAACGATAGTCAAAGAGGACAGAAGAAGAAGAGATCCGCTGTTTCATGGGCCGCGTGTGACTCAGGTACACGGGCAGCGAGCGACTGTCGGGCAGAGGAGGCTGCGAAGTCGGGCTGGCCCAATCCGGGTGCATGGGCCAGAAGCAGTAGAAGACCCACTGGGCTGTTGACCAGGACTGACTCAGGTACACGGGCGGTGAGTGATTGCCGGGCTGAGAGAGCTGCGGAGTTAGGCCGGCCCAATCTGGGTATCTGGTGCAAAGCCGGTGGAGGCTTTGTCAGTTTCGGCGCAAAACTGACAACCGTCGATCTTGTATCCGACTGTCCAGAAGAGAAGCCGTAGTCGCTACGAAAGCTGAGCTTCCGGATAAGTCATCTGTAACTCTAGGCCCACAGTCAGTCAGTCGTGTCTGTAAAAATTCCTAAGGGCAGTAGAGTCTTTTCCTGTATTCTTGAGTCTGTAAAACCCTAAGGGGCTGGTAGAATATTCCTAGTGTTGGGCTGCCTATAAATAGGACCCCAATCCCTAGGGTTTGGACAACCCCTTTTGGCTGAAATCAAATCCTCTCTATTGGGTCACTTTTTGTCTCTTGCCTTGCCTCTCTCTTCTCTGGTTCCCTGCTTGCGCTGCCAGGAAGTTTTGCCCCTGTGTTTAATGCCTTGCTTTTAATGTTGCAGTAAATGCCCTATTTCGTTGTGTGCTGCATCTGCAAAGGTTTTAAATGGCTTCATTTCATTAGCATAGCAAGTTTTCCCGTGATTTTTGAGGCTTTGGAGGCTTCGGCTGGGTGTGTTCTTCATTCTAGTAGTACTAGTTCTTGCTGTTGCAAGTAGTACTACTTCCCTGCAGCTACAGTGTTCTGTGAAGCTTTTCACCTTCTACTGCACAGCTTTTTGATCGAAGCTGACAGGGTCTATTACCTTTTCTGGCTGTGTCTCTGGCGAAGTTTTTCTCTGTTCGAAGCCCCTCAGCTCCGTGAGACAGGCTTCGATTTAACATCTTTGAAGGCTTCGCTCAATCTTCGATCTTCGGTGTGCGGTCTGTGTTGATAAGCTTCGAAGTATTTTTCTGAACAGACAGCATCGCATACTTCGAACAACATACTCCGAATCTAGCTGTTCGAAGTCCATACTTCGGTAGGCTTCGAAGTTGGGTTCGAAGCTTGTCTTTTCTGATAGACTTCGTTTTGATTTCCTTGTGGCGTGTCAGCCTTCGGTTCTCTTTCCGAAGCTTTCCCTGTTCGAAGATAGGGTGTAGGCTTCGGACTTAGTTTTCTGTCGTATGACAGGCTTCGCATCTTTGTCCGAAGGTTGTCTGTTTGTGGGTTGCGTTCGAAGTTTTCTATTCGAAGGTTCTTGCTCCGAAGCTCTCGGTTCGAAGCTGTGTTCGAAGCCTTGACTTCGAAGTACATACTTCGAACCAGGCTCCGGCATTGTTTTACTTCGCTCCGAAGTACACTTCGCTTCTTGCCACTTCGAACTAGGCTAGACCGTGACACCTTCGGCATCTCGGACAGGCTTCGTCACCAACCTCCGAAGCAGACCTCGACGTGCGAAGGAGGCTTCGCCCAGTTCCGAACAGGAGACAAATTTGGACAGTAACTTCTCTTTTCATCTTACACATACTCAGATCATTTCATTGAGAAGTATAGGCCTGTTACACTTTGTTCATCTGCCTAGTTGCACTACTTTAATAGATCTCAGTTATCATCAGTTGCTTCTAGGTTAGAAACCTTTAGACTTAGGCCTTGTGTTTATTTTCTGCTGCATAGTCTTTTCTGAGGTGCGTTGGGTCTTGGGAACAGGCCATTGATTCGAAAGAATTTTTTAAGGCGCCCATTCACCCCCCTCTGGTCGCTACTTTCGGTCCTACAAGTGGTATCAGAGCAAGGTTAGGGTTTTTTCATACCTTAACCGGTTCTAAACCCCAGTAGTGACTATGACGTCTCCTGGCAAGGTCCCGTCCTTGGAAGCCTATGGCTATAACTATTGGAAGACTCGCATGCGAGCCTATCTCATGAGCCAGGGTTCGGACATATGGGACATTTGCGTTCACACCACGTTTGTCATTTTGCCAGTTACTGAGCAAGGTACTGCCGGTATCATTGCACAGCATCTGAGCAACAGTAAGGCTGTGAACATTCTGTTTTCTGGTTTAGGTCCCACTGAGTTTGAGCGTGTGAGTCATCTCTCCACTGCGAGAGAGATCTGGGCTACCCTCAAGGCACACCATGAGGGAACAGCACAGGTCAAGGCTCGGCTCTATCAGACCTACCGGCGTGAATATGAGAATTTCACACAGAAGCCGGGTGAATCTGTTGAGGCTTTGTTTGGTCGTTTTCAGTCGATCATTAACAAGCTTCGGGACAACAAGGCTGAGGGTGCTCAGTTAGTCTCAGATCACGAGCAGGCGCTCAAGGTTCTCCATACCTTGGACCCGAAGATCTGGGAGATCAAGGTATCCTCTATCGTTGAGAGTACTTCTTACGATACCTTGACCATTTCTGAGTTATTTAGCAAGCTGAAGGCCACTGAGGTAGATATCCAGTTGAGATCAAATCTCACTGGTTCTGGATCAAAATCCCTGGCCCTTGCTACACCTTCTGTTGATCCCTCTGCTGTGAGCTGTGCTGGGTTCTCCTTGATGTCTATCACTGAGGACCAGCTCGAGTTGTTGGGAGATGATGATCTGTGTCTTTTTAACAACCGGGTGCGTCGTGTCTATGATAAGAGAATGTTCAAAAGACACGGCACAAAATCCGGATGCTTTGAGTGTGGTGATCTAGGACACTTCATCGCCGACTGCCCCAAGCGCAATGGATACAAGAAGGGCATCGGTGGTGGCTTCCATGACTCCAGCAAGCACGAGAGCTCTTCCTTCATCAAGGGCAAGCCAAAGACCAGATTCTTCAGAAAGGCCCTGAAGGACTACCGGCGAGAAAACAAGAAGCGCGACAAGGCCTTCTTCGCCGAGATGGAGAAAAGCTACTCCAAGCGATCCATGTCTTCTTCCTCTTCATCGAGCTCAAGTGATGAGGAGATCGCCATCAAGAAGGGGAAGGACAAGGATGATCCGGCGGGCCTCTGCTTCATGGCTTTCGGAGACAAGCCGAAGAGCCGCTCACACCAGCGCCGAAGATCCCGCAAGAGCTTCTGTTCTATGGCTCTTGGGGATAGAGAAGAAAAGAGCTCCTCCGACGACGACAACAAGGTATCATCCTACGAGCGCGAAATAGTTGATTTACTTGAGAGCAATCGTCAGGAGTTGAGATATCGGGAAAACTGCTTAGGGGGGCTAAGAAGAGGATAGATGAGTTAGAGAGTGAGCTTGCCGTGGCCAACGGCAGAATCGAGAGTCTATCTTCTTCTCCTTGCTTGGGTGATAGCAGTGAGTGCCCGAAATGTGAGGTGCTTCTGTGTGACCTGTCGACTCTGAAGTCCAGGTACACTTTAAGGGTTGATGAGAGGGACGCTTTGGCCACTGAGCTTGAAAGCGCTCAGCTGGAGCTGAAAGATGCTCAAGCCACTGTCGTCACATCCTGTGTTGATTGCCCATCTCATCTAGCTGCCTTAGCTGAGCTGAAATCCAAGGGTAATGAACATTTGGGTGATTTGGAGAGGTTGAGAGCTGAGCTTGCCCAGACTAGGCTAGAGCTTGAGACACTGTCAATTCCACCCACTGTCTGTGAGAACTGCCTGTCTCTTAGAATGGAGTTGATTAAGCTTAAAGCCGAAAAGTCTGTCCAAGTAGAGAGTGAGTGTGAGACCTGCTTGTCTCAGGTGGAGGTTCTAGCTTCCTTGAGAGAGGAGCTAGCAGATTCTCAGAATGAGAACTTTTACCTCCGTTCTATCCTGAGTTGGATCAGTGCCAGAGAGCCACAGCTTGGCATGATGATCCAGCAGTTCAAGAAGCAGGATGGGTTTGGGGTAGGTTACACCTACACCAAGGCTGACTTTGAGAGTGCCATCAGCCGGGCAGTGGAGTGGAGTAAAATGACTCCAGAGCAGAGGTATCCCAAGACTCACTCCACTGAGACTTCCCAGGCTTGTCAGCCCAAGGATGGAGTGATCCATGAACCACCTAAAGCTCCACCCAAGAAGCCTATCTGGGTTCCGAAGCCCAAATACCTCCACTCTTCTCTAGACTCTCTTCCTGGACCCTCTCAGCCCAAGAAGACAACACCAATCACCACTAAGCCCAAGAACCCCAAGCCTCAACCACATCCCAAGAAGCCTACCTATCATTGTGAGTACTGTCAGAGAGACGGGCATCTTGCGGAGTTCTGCTTCAGGAGGAAGCGGGTTGAGAGAGCAGAGAGGGCTCGTAGTGATCAGGAGCAGTTCTACCAGCAGGGTGGTAGACTGCGTGTTCCTCGGCGCGGGGAGAGGCTAGAGGCCAGGCCGCGTCGTGTAGGTGGTGGTAGAGGAGACGGCTTTCTTGCCCGTGCTCCAGTTGGTGGTGTCCGTTCCGGCAGATTTCCAGACCGTGTTGGCTACGGTTCTGGACCTCGTGGCCGCAGGGTTAGGCAGAACCATGGACCGCGCTTTGAGCCGCGCTTTGGTCCAAACTCTTTTGATGGTTTTCGCTTTCCATCTTTTGAGCAGATGGCTCAACACTGGTTTAGCTCTTTTGCTAAACCTGGTGCCGGACCATTTGCTCCCACTTACAGACACTGATTGTGCAGGACCAGGGACTGGAGGATGTTTGGATCATGGACTCAGGATGTTCTCGCCACATGACGGGACATCGCAGATGGTTCTCCAGTCTCACTCCCCCGAGCTCCAAAGAGTACATCACATTCGGGAACAGTGGTCAAGGGAAAGTAAGTGGCATAGGCTCAATTCGCATTTCAGATCATTTCTCTTTAAAGAATGTTGCCTTGGTTAAAAATTTGAACTTCAACTTGATTTCTGTTTCGCAACTTCTTGAGGATGGTTTGGAAGTGCGTTTTAAGAAGGGCAATTCATCTGTGGTTGATTCTAGAGGGTCTTTGGTTTGTCAGATTTTACCTTTCGGTAAAGTTTTTCGAATTGACTTCTCTAGTTCTTTTGGCCCTTCTCGCTGTTTGATTGCTGGATCTTCTTCTGAGCTCTGGAAGTGGCATAGGAGGTTAGGTCACTTGAGTTTTGATCTGCTAGTCAGGTTAAGCTCTATGGACCTCATCCGAGGATTGCCCAAGCTTAAGATGGAGAAGGATCTAGTTTGTCATCCTTGTCGTCATGGGAAAATGGTTGCCGCTTCTCACTCACCTGTGACTCAGGTGATGACTTCATATCCGGGCGAGCTTTTACATTTGGACACTGTAGGTCCAGCTCGGGTACGCTCAGTCGGTGGGAAGTGGTATGCACTTGTAATTGTTGACGACTTTTCTCGATTTTCGTGGGTTTTCTTTTTGGAGTCTAAGGATGAAACGTTTCAGTTTGTTCATGACCTGATTTTGAAGTTGAAGAATGAGAACAATGGTCGGATGCGAGCAATTTGCTCCGACAACGGCTCTGAGTTCAAGAACTCTCAGTTCGTCAGCTTCTGTAGTGATCAGGGTCTGGACCATCAGTTTTCTTCTCCTTACACTCCCCCACAGAACGGCGTTGTGGAACGAAAGAACCGCACGCTAGTCGAGATGGCCAGGACGATGCTCGATGAGCACAGGACTCCTAGGCGTTTTTGGGCTGAAGCCATGAACACGGCTTGCTATCTGGCCAACCGCATTTTTCTTAGAGCTTACCTTGGTAAGACATCATATGAGTTGCGGTTTGGCAGACAGCCCAAGGTGAGCCACTTGCGAGCGTTTGGCTGCAAGTGCTTTGTGCTCAAGAAGGGAGGGCATTTGGACAAGTTTGAGTCTCGTTGCTGGGATGGTGTTTTTCTTGGTTATGCATTGCATTCTCGAGGCTTCCGTGTTTGGAACCTCAAATCCCAGCTGCTTGTCGAGACTTGTGAGGTTTCATTTGATGAGTCCTTGCCTTCTTTGACTCCTTCTTTTGAGCTTTCTGGTGATGATGAGCTCGGAGAGTCCATCTTTGAGGAAGATGAGGATACTCCAGCTGCTGATGAGGGTGGGCCTTCTGCATCCCCCGCAGAGCCCACACCTTCTGAGACTTCGACTGATGATGAGGGCGGACCTCTGATCACTTCTTCCACTTCGATCGAGCCCCCTCAGTCGAGTCCAGAGGTGCCAGCTGCTGACTCCGGTGAGGTGACTTCGGATCACCAGGGAACCCGAGCAGTTCAGCGTGATCACCCCTCAAAGCTCATCATTGGTGATTTGACTGAGAGAACTTTGCGTTCTTCTGCATCTCTTGCTGTGTTTGCTGAATCTGCGTTTGTTGCATCTTTTGAGCCCAAAGACGTTTCTCATGCTCTTTCTGATTCTAATTGGATTAATGCTATGCAAGAAGAGCTTGAAAATTTTGTCCGCAATCGGGTTTGGACATTAGTTGAGCCGCCATCAGGATGCAACCCCATAGGCACCAAGTGGGTATTCAAGAACAAACAAGGTGAAGATGGGGTTGTGGTGCGCAACAAGGCTCGACTAGTTGCCCAGGGTTATTGCCAGAAGGAAGGTATTGACTTTGAAGAAACCTTCGCTCCTGTTGCCCGTCTTGAGTCCATTCGTATTCTTCTAGCTTTTGCCGTTTCGAAGGGTTTTAAGCTTTTTCAAATGGATGTTAAGAGTGCTTTTCTGAACGGGTACATAGAAGAGGAGGTTTATGTTAGGCAACCCCCCGGTTTTGAGAACCCTAAGTTTCCTCGACATGTTTTTAAGTTGCACAAAGCTTTATACGGGTTGAAGCAAGCCCCCAGGGCTTGGTATGACCGGTTGAAGCAATTTTTGTTGGGGAAGGGCTTTGTGATGGGTTCTATGGATAAGACTCTTTTCTTGCTCAGAGATGCTTCAGATTTTTTAGTTGCTCAGATTTACGTGGACGATATTATTTTTGGCGGTACTACTGATTCTCTTGTGTCCAAGTTCTCTGAGCAGATGCACAGTGAGTTTGAGATGAGCCTCATGGGTGAGCTCAAGTACTTCTTAGGGCTCCAGATCAAGCAGACCAAGGACGGCACCTTCATCCACCAAGGTAAGTACACTCGCGACATGCTTAAGAAATTTGACTTTGGTGGTGAATTGAAGCCGCAGATGACCCCGATGGGCACTTCTGGGGGTCTGGACAAGGATGAGAGCGGCGTCAAGGTCAATGAAAGGGAGTTTCGAGGGATGATTGGTTCGCTACTATACTTAACGGCGACAAGACCGGACATACAGTTCGCCGTGGGACTTTGCGCGCGTTTCCAGTCTTCACCGCGCGCGTCTCATCGGCAGGCTATCAAGCGCATCTTCAGGTATCTCACTTATGCGCCTGATCTCGGTCTTTACTATTCAGCATCATCATCTCTTGATTTATCTGGTTTTTCGGACGCTGACTTTGGTGGGTGCCGGTTGGATCGCAAGTCGACCTCCGGTACTTGCCAGTTTCTTGGTTCTTCCCTTGTATCTTGGTCTTCTCGAAAGCAATCTGGAGTTGCTCTTTCGACCACAGAGGCTGAGTACGTAGCTGCTGCTAGCTGCTGCTCACAGTTGGTTTGGATGATTTCCACTCTGCGAGATTTTGGGTTGTTCTTTCCTACCAGGGTTCCATTGTTTTGCGACAGCACTAGTGCTATTACTGTAGGGAAAAACCCATGTCTCCATTCAAAAACCAAACACATTTATGTGCGCTTTCACTTCTTGCGGGATCAATATGAGAAAGGTATCATTGACCTTGTTCATGTTGATACCCATCATCAGTTGGCAGACATTTTCACCAAACCCCTAGATCAGTCTACTTTTGAGCGTTTACGAGGGGATTTGGGTGTTGTGTATCCTTTTTAGGATATTTTGAGTCAGTTTTCTTTCTTCTTTACTCTTTTCTTGAGTCTTTTTGTGTGTGTTCATACCTTGCATATTCACATATCACACTTTAGAGATGCTTCTGTTATATGATTGAACTGCTTTACTTATTCTAGCTGGTACATGCTTTTGATTACTTGTCAATGATCATGCTTTGGTTCAGTTCACTTGATATGTCTGATATCTGTCATATGCATGGCTTTTATGCTTTAAAACTTGAAAAATGATCACCATTGCTTCCGGTAACTAGCATGTGTAGGCTGAGTGCTTTTGTTATCTGTTACATGCCTTGTAGCTAGTTCATCACATAGATGCAGATATGCAACTTGGACATCTTTTTGCTTCAACATGGAAAATGAGCTATAACAGTCAGAAATGAATGAAAATTCCATGCCTTTTTGTGCATAACTTGAAAAGATCCAGGTGGGTTTGCTTTGTCGCATTACATTTGTTCTGGACTGCATACCATAGCACTTTGGTATGAACTAGGACGGTGTAGTGTATGCCAAGACCAATGTCTTAAGCTTGTGATGGTCCAGTTCTGGCCTAGGCTTGACTTGGTCGGTCAGCATAAGATTTGACATGCAAATAACCCCTGGCAAAAATGAAAAAGGGAAAAGAAAAAGCTTGAAAATTGAAATAATAACAAGTTTGCTGAAGCACCTTGTTTTGGTCAATGCTTATCTTGGTAGATATCAGTTAGCTTTTGCATCTCATGCTTTACCTTGCTTGTTTTACTGGAAAATGTGGTGATGCCTCTTGTTTGCAAAAACTGAAAAATGCGTGCTAATGATTTTCTTTAGATATCATCTGTTGCACTGATCATGCCATGTATCGTTACAGTATGTCTTTTGCTGTATCTGTTAGATGTTGTAATTGCAGTCAATCATATTTGAGAAGCATGCTTTCTACACTCCTTATGCACTCCAGTTAAATTCACTGCATATTTTGAGGGGGAGTTGCATTTCAGGGGGAGTCTGTGTCTCTTTTGAGTGCTTGATGAGTTCACTTGTCAATAAGGGGGAGAAAATTTGGGATCAGAGTTTAAGGGGGAGTTCTTACTCTGTTGATATCCTTGTTATTCTGAAATCGCACTCATTTTGAGCTTTTACGTTTTGGTTAACCATAATGACCGTTTCTTGCTTCTGTTTGGCTTTTGGTCATTAGGGTTAAACTTTTACCTTATTTTTCTTCTTCCTTCTTTTCTTGTATTTTGTTTTCGTGTTTCCACATTTGTTCGCAGGTGCTGAAGAGCCGAGAAAAGAGGAGTGTTGACAATGCACTCATCAAGGGGGAGATTGAGGAGCCATGCTGAATAGCATGGGCCTCATGGCTCCAGAAGTGATGAGTCATTGTCAACGATAGTCAAAGAGGACAGAAGAAGAAGAGATCTGCTGTTTCATGGGCCGCGTGTGACTCAGGTACACGGGCAGCGAGCGACTGTCGGGCAGAGGAGGCTGCGAAGTCGGGCTGGCCCAATCCGGGTGCATGGGCCAGAAGCAGTAGAAGACCCACTGGGCTATTGACCAGGACTGACTCAGGTACACGGGCGATGAGTGATTGCCGGGCTGAGAGAGCTGCGGAGTCAGGCCGGCCCAATCCGGGTATCTGGTGCAAAGCCGGTGGAGGCTTTGTCAGTTTCGGCGCAAAACTGACAACCGTCGATCTTGTATCCGACTGTCTAGAAGAGAAGCCGTAGTCGCTACGAAAGCTGAGCTTCCGGATAAGTCATCTGTAACTCTAGGCCCACAGTCAGTCAGTCGTGTCTGTAAAAATTCCTAAGGGCAGTAGAGTCTTTTCCTGTATTCTTGAGTCTGTAAAACCCTAAGGGGCTGGTAGAATATTCCTAGTGTTGGGCTGCCTATAAATAGGACCCCAATCCCTAGGGTTTGGACTACCCCTTTTGGCTGAAATCAAATCCTCTCTATTGGGTCACTTTTTGTCTCTTGCCTTGCCTCTCTCTTCTCTGGTTCCCTGCTTGCGCCGCCAGGAAGTTTTGCCCCTGTGTTTAATGCCTTGCTTTTAATGTTGCAGTAAATGCCCTATTTCGTTGTGTGCTGCATCTGCAAAGGTTTTAAATGGCTTCATTTCATTAGCATAGCAAGTTTTCCCGTGATTTTTGAGGCTTTGGAGGCTTCGGCTGGGTGTGTTCTTCATTCTAGTAGTACTAGTTCTTGCTGTTGCAAGTAGTACTACTTCCCTGCAGCTATAGTGTTCTGTGAAGCTTTTCACCTTCTACTGCACAGCTTTTTGATCGAAGCTGACAGGGTCTATTACCTTTTCTGGCTGTGTCTCTGGCGAAGTTTTTCTCTGTTCGAAGCCCCTCAGCTCCGTGAGACAGGCTTCGATTTAACATCTTCGAAGGCTTCGCTCAATCTTCGATCTTCGGTGTGCGGTCTGTGTTGATAAGCTTCGAAGTATTTTTCTGAACGGACAGCATTGCATACTTCGAACAACATACTCCGAATCTAGCTGTTCGAAGTCCATACTTCGATAGGCTTCGAAGTTGGGTTCGAAGCTTGTCTTTTCTGATAGACTTCGTTTTGATTTCCTTGTGGCGTGTCAGCCTTCGGTTCTCTTTCCGAAGCTTTCCCTGTTCGAAGATAGGGTGTAGGCTTCGGACTTAGTTTTCTGTCGTATGACAGGCTTCGCATCTTTGTCCGAAGGTTGTCTGTTTGTGGGTTGCGTTCGAAGTTTTCTATTCGAAGGTTCTTGCTCCGAAGCTCTCGGTTCGAAGCTGTGTTCGAAGCCTTGACTTCGAAGTACATACTTCGAACCAGGCTCCGGCATTGTTTTACTTCACTCCGAAGTACACTTCGCTTCTTGCCACTTCGAACTAGGCTAGACCGTGACACCTTCGGCATCTCGGACAGGCTTCGTCACCAACCTCCGAAGCAGACCTCGACGTGCGAAGGAGGCTTCGCCCAGTTCCGAACAGGAGACAAATTTGGACAGTAACTTCTCTTTTCATCTTACACATACTCAGATCATTTCATTGAGAAGTATAGGCCTGTTACACTTTGTTCATCTGCCTAGTTGCACTACTTTAATAGATCTCAGTTATCATCAGTTGCTTCTAGGTTAGAAACCTTTAGACTTAGGCCTTGTGTTTATTTTCTGCTGCATAGTCTTTTCTGAGGTGCGTTGGGTCTTGGGAACAGGCCATTGATTCGAAAGAATTTTTTAAGGCGCCCATTCACCCCCCTCTGGTCGCTACTTTCGGTCCTACAAGTGGTATCAGAGCAAGGTTAGGGTTTTTCCATACCTTAACCGGTCCTACCAGATAGGCCTCGAAGTTACCTTCGGAGAAGGTTTATTAGCCTGGACTGAAGAAGTTATCTTTGATGTGATAGATGCCCCGTATGCTTATAACGTCATCTTCGGACGAGGCATGTTGAACCAGTTCGGAGCTGTGGCGCATCACAATTACTTGTGCATGAAGATGCCCACACAAGCGGGAGTCCTTACGATCTTCGGAGATCAAGCCATTGCTCGGAGGGCGGAATATGGTCACGGTCCCCCTCTTGATCCGAGGCAAGTAAACAGTGTGCAAGATAATGAAGAAATTTTTTCAGCCTCCTCCGAAGCTTCGAAGAAGTCCTTTCTAAGACCAAGTCCTGAAGGAGAGATTGCAACGAAGGTCATTGTTAAAGATGGTAAAGAGTACACTTTTCAATTTGGTAAAGATTTACCTCCTGAAGTTGCAACCTCCTTGGAAAAGGTGGTGGAAGAAAATTTGGATGTCTTCGCTTGGTCTGATGAAGATATCACCGGAGTCGATCGGGACATTATTGAACACAGTTTACTTGTAAACCCGAAGGCCCGGCCTATTCGACAAGGACTCCGGAAGATGTTCGCAGAGAGAGCTGCTTTAGCTAAGGACGAAGTTGAAAAATTATTGAAGGCTGGGATTATCAGAGAAGTGGCTCACACAGAATGGTTAGCCAACCCAGTCTTCGTCAGAAAGAAGTCTTCAGGGAAATGGCGCATGTGCATTGATTTCACATCTTTGAATAAAGCATGCCCACGTGACCCCTACCCCATGCCCCGAATTGATTAACTGGTTGACTCCACCGCAGGTTCGGAGTTACTAAGCTTCCTCGACGCGTATTCTGGTTATCATCAAATATGGTTGAAGCGCGAAGATGAAATCAAGACAAGCTTCGTAACTCCTTCGGGAGTCTTCTGCTATGTAAGAATGCCCTTCGGCCTGAGAAACGCCGGGGCTACTTTTTCGAGATTAGTTGCTAAGGCTCTAGGTCATCAACTAGGTCGCAATGTGGAGGCCTATATGGATGATATTGTAATAAAGAGTGCTTTAAAGCACCAACATAGCCTAGACTTAGCAGAAACATTCAATAGCCTTCGGGCATGTGGGATCCGTCTTAACCCCGAAAAATGTATATTCGGAGCTAAGGCTGGAAAATTGTTAGGGTATTTAGTTTCAAGCAGGGGAATTGAAGCTAGCCCTACTCAAATAACTGCGCTGCAGAAGATGGCTCCTCCGGAGAATTTAAAGCAAGTGCAAAAGCTGACTGGGCGTCTGGCCGCACTTAGCAGGTTTTTATCAAGGTCTGCGGAGAGGAGCTTGCCAATATTCAAAGCTTTGAAAGGGTCCGAAGATTTTGCATGGACACCGGAGTGTCAGAAAAGCTTCGAAGATATTAAAGATTATCTCAGTAATCTTGCTACACTCACGGTGCCTACTGCGGACAAAACCCTACTCCTGTATCTTGCAGCTATAGGTTCAGCTGTCAGCGCAGTCCTTGTCAGAGAAGTGGATTTCAATGGGAAGTTGGTCCAAAATCCTGTTTATTTTGTATCCGAAGCATTATCAGGAGCGAAGACAAGATACTCCGAACTTGAGAAGTTCGTCTATGCTCTGATAATGGCTTCGAGGAAGCTAAGACATTATTCTTTGGCTCATAATGTAATTGTACCAACTTCGTATCCCTTAGGAGATATGCTCCGAAGCAAAGATTCCACTGGAAGGATTGGAAAGTGGGCAGTCGAGCTAGCACCCTTCGGCATATCTTTCTTGCCAAGGACAGCTATCAAATCCCAAGTCCTAGCAGACTTCGTAGCAGAGTGGACTCCACCTGCGAATTTGACTCCGGAGAAATCAAGTGACGGAGTTTGGACTGTTTACTCTGATGGGGCTTTCCAAGTATTCGGAGCAGGCATTGGGGCAGTGTTGATTTCACCGTCAGGGCAAAGAGCAATGTACTCCGCAAGACTCAACTTTAAGTCTACCAATAATATAGCGGAGTACGAAGGTGTTGGTGTAAAAGTTACACCAACAGGTTCTTAGTAGTTAAGAACAAACAAACAAGAGGTTTGTTTCTTTAGGACAAACTTGAGCCTCCGTAAGGATAACAACTCAAGAGGTCCGAATGTATGTGTTTGAACCACTGGTCCTGCCCCCCTCTTACAAGGTACAAAGGGGGGTATTTATAGGGAGAAAAGCTAAAGGAATAGACCTATTTACCCTTATATTACAAATGACCCTCAGTATTATAAACGAGGTTATACGTGGTAAAGTGCTGCAGGGTAGATGGATAAGCAGGGCATCCAATCAGTCACGTCGTCCTGCTTCGAAGCTTCCTTTCTCCTTTCGAAGGGTCCTCCGTAACTTCGCATCGTGGCACCCTTCGACCACGCTGACGTATCTTCGAGCATTAGTCGACCATCTTCGGGACTTCCTTAGAGCCTTCGGAGGGTCAACCTTTAAGTCGCGGAAATGAAGTAATTTCCCCCAACAGTAGCCCCTCGAATACGCCTTTCTGTAGATAACCTATTTTTTAGAAAGAAGGCAGTATACGAAAGGAACATTTTTAGTTTCTGACTTGAAGAGAATGCGAAGATACTATGATTTAGCTCGGAATATTAAGTCCAATATTTTAAAACGTTCGTCTCCGAATTTTGGCATAGTGAGGAAAACTCCCTGGAGCAGCCTGGCTTCGGAGCATGAGTGCTACGAGAGCAGTTACGGAGCGTGAACG